>PVIJ01016053.1:0-34075 GCA_004024925.1 Scalopus aquaticus
AGTCTGAGGAATCGCCATACAGCCTTCCATAGTGGTTGGACCAGTTCACATTCCCACCAGCAGTGTAGAAGAGTTCCTTTTTCTCCACATCCTTTCCAGCATTTGTTGTTGCCTGCATTTTTAATGTGTGCCATCCTCACAGGTGTGAGGTGGTATCTCATAGTGGTTTTGATTTGCATTTCCTTGATTATAAGTGATGATGAGCATTTTTTCATGTATCTGTTGGCCATTTGCTTTTCTTCTTTGGAGAAGTGCCTTTTGAGCTCTTCTGCCCATTTTTTGATTGGGTTATTGGCTTTTATTTTGTTGAGTTGTGTGAGTTCCTTGTAAATTTTTGTTATCAGTCCTTTATCAGATGTATTGTGTGCAAAGATCTAGTTTTTCATATTATCTTAGTCTTATGACTTTAATCCTTTTATTCATTTATTCACTTGAATTTATTTATTTTATATTATATTTCATATATTCTTATTCAAATTATCTAAAGTTTTAGGGAGATAGCCTGATTTTTATCTCCACTTTATAAACCTTTTATGTCTTCCCTTCACAACATTTTTGCATTTGTTCCAACAAAGAGTCTTAGCTGTATCCATATCTGGGAACAATTTTTATGAAAAAGTCTTGGTTTGGCTGTTGCTGAACCATATGGGTAGTATAAAATTGCTACTCAAACGCAGATGAAGCACAGCTCTGTGGTTATGAATTGGGGTGCATAGAGATAGAGGATCCTTTTTTTCCCACTCAAAGACGGGCAGAGTTTTCTGTTACCTTCTATACCAGTGCACAGATTTTCCTAGTCCACTATTTTGCTGAGATTAACCAGTTAACCATGTGGATTGGAGAAGTTTGGTTCGGCTCCAACTTGGTCTTTTTCATCAGCTCGTGGCCTCATTTCCTATTACCACATGAGCATTAAAATCCAAGTTCCTGAGCTACAGAGACTGAAAACCGTCTTTGTGCTCTCCCCTAAGCCAAGGAATAAACAAGATCTTACCATTCTGATTTTCAGTTCCAAGGGATTTCCTCTCTTTCTCTCAAAGCTAGCTACTCATTTTTTAAAATGTTTTTGTTCTATATTGTCCAGAATGTCTGGGTGTTTGCAGGATTTGAGATTACCCAGTTCTACATATTTCTAAAACCAGCTTGGTTTTTGAAACAGAATTGTTCACTCCTTGCCTCCACGTCTTCCAGTTATAGTTCCCAACTATACTGTCTGGCTTCTGCTCCCCTCTCTCTGGAGCAATACTCTTCAATAACACAAAACTACACACGTGAAACTGATTCTTCTACTTGCTATATCCCTTCACCCCCTCTTTATATGTTTGCTTAATTCATTAACCTGCAAGGCACATTTAATCTTCTATAAGAAGCCTTTCCTTTGGGCCTCTATTATCCCACAGATCCTTGTGCTTATTTCCAGCTCACTTACTACTTTATAAAGAATATATCTTTTAGTTTCTCCCTCCCTATTGTAAGATTATTGCGATCTGGGACTACAATTTACTTCTAGTATCTCCAGAATAGTATCTGACACATAGTAGGTATTTAACATATTAGCCAAGCAAATACATGAACACAGACTAGTTCCATAATTACTGTCTTTAAAAGATTCAGCAATTCTCCACTTGAAACTTAAGAGTTTCCTGGAAAACATTTATATAAGATCATCATTTGAGGAGAAAGAAGAAAGTATATCAACTCAGCACACTGTATCTCCCTCCCTTGAGGGGCCAGCTTAAGAAAAATGTGATATCCAATTGAACTACATCTTCAGATCCTTCAATGACCTGCCATAAAACATAGTACAAAGCCTCAACCTATCATCAAGGTCATACGAGATTTAACACCTTGTCTGGTTTTTTAGGATCTTTTCTGTGTTATAAACCTTTGTTTATATCCCCAAAATTATTCTGCGCCTTGTAGTATCATATATCACCCCTTGATCTAAAACCCCTAGTAACATTATGTACTAAAACTCAAAGAGAGGTGAGTTTGTTGCAACATGTTGTTTACTTCTGTTTTTTACTACTAGCTTACTTTATGCCTTTTAGGTGTATATCACAGGAAATTGAATGTATTTAATTGTGTTACTTTTGGCCGTAATAAAATTCTCTGCTCTTTTTGCTCACACAAGATCATAAACTTTATATTACAGTTGGCTTCTCAGTTTGTGAGCAATACTCCCACAGCTCAGCTGCGAAAGAGAAAAGAGAAGGGAGAGAAAAGAGACTGATGTTTCAAGTCCAGCATGGCTCCAAAGGGCGGTCATCTCTGCCTCCCACCACCCCCGCCCCAAGATAAGGGTCTTGGTAAACTCCCTGATGTGGGGCGCCCTCAGGGAACTCTGTTCTTGAGATGTCACTTTTCCCAGTGAAATCTGCAATCCTGTTGAAAAGTATTTAGATGAGCTGATTACTTCAGAATAAGTATGTAATTATTTTTGTGGTCAACTGAGACAACATCATATGGGAAATAACAGATGTTGCCCAAAAAAGAATTCAGTTTGGCAGATGCAGAAGCATAGTGGGGAGAGGACATCCTCGCCTGGCTAGGTAATTGCAAACAGCTGTGGGTGTGCATAACGCTGAGCCTAAGAAAACGCCCAACAGGAAGGAGTATCTATGTTCCCCTTCCCCCTCCTCCTCCTGGTATAGATGAGGAAACTGAGGCCAGAGAAGAAGTAGGATCAGAAACCTCATCTTCTTTAATTCCAGGATTTCCTTTTCTGCAAAATGCAGAAAGCACTGATAGCCCAAAGACACGCGTTTTATTGTCAAATTACTATTTGAATTATTGTCAAATATATTTAAGCTATTGAGAAGCCAGAGAACTCCACTGGGCAATTGACAACAGAACAATTTCTGTCCTAAATGCGGCCTCTGCTCCCCATATACCTTATACATGTGGCACTTTGAGCACTGACAACTGAGCTCTGTGCAAGTCCTCCCAGGTTCCTGAGCTCACTGGCCTCCTTGTGAAAGAACAGCAATGGCTCAATGGATCTTGCCAGCTGCCCCAACTCTAAGGGGAAAGGTCTCGGTGTTCAGAAAGTTTACGCATTTCCTCTATATTCAGAAAATATTCTGAGTATCTTTTTACAGTATGTTTGCAACTCAAGTGATTCTCCAAATGTCAATATGATCCTGAATTTATTTCAGTCCTCTGACACATTGTAAACACATCCTAAAAACAGTTCTCTCTCTCTCCCAGTCTCTGCCCATTGGAGTGACACAATGAAGAGGAGGAATCAAACTCTGGCCCTGATGTCCAGATAACACCCAAGCCTGCAGTGCCTGCTCTGAACTCCTGCCCCTGACTTCCTGAACAAGGGGGCTGCTGGGAAAGGGGCGGAGCTAAGTGGCCATTTATGAGCCTTTAAAAGGGAATGAAGTAATGGGCTCTCTCAAGAGTTGCTGTGGAAGACAACTACGCCACTGGATGCCTGCCTTTGCATACCCCATCGACCCACACCACCCCCACTCACTTCACCCCCACCCCTTTGCCCAATTTCAGGGGGCGCAGGACTCTGCCACACCCTGCCAACTCCTGTATCTGCAACTCCACCTGCGCCACTGATCCATAACTTGACCTTCTCTTTCCCTCTACCCTACTAGCTCTCCCTCACCCTCCACCCGTTTTTGCTGCACCAAAGCCCTTATGTTTGGATTTGTGGATTTGTTATGGCAGGTGGCCAGACCCAGAATTGGCGAGAGATTCTGACCTGGTGACAAATTTTTAGACCCATTGCTTGACAATGCCAACTGTGCTCTCAGAGGCGAGCGCAGGTGGGGATAGGAGCCTTCACAAAGCTCACCTTCCCTCTGCTCCCTGCTCCTCTTCCTCCTTCTGCTGTTTCTCTTCCTCCTTTAAGCCCAAGTACCTCCTTCCTTTTGACCCCATCCCATTACTCCCAATACATGGCCACACCCCCATGGAGCCCAGCACATCCCCGGTGCATCCAAGCTGCTCGGTAACAAAGATTGTACCATAAAGGCGCAAGAGAACATGAGTCAAGTCCTTCCTCCTCTGCCTTCTCTTGCTCCTGAGTCCCAGGCTGCTTCCTCATCCCGCACCTTTGCCCCCACTCTGACAGCGGGAGTGTGATAAGCTCAGCGCTCCTAAGAGCTAACCTAAACCTGTGTTTCTTTCCCTTTTCAACTTTAACTATGATCCTGATACAACAGACATTTTAGAAACTACTTGCACAAACAGTTAACCATACTGTATGATATACTTGAAATTTGCTAAGAAAGTAGATCTTTATTGTTCATCACTCCCCCCACCCCCAAAATAGTAACTGTGAGGTGATGGACATGTTTATCAGCTCGGTTATGGTAAGCATTCTGTATGTAATACATGCATGGTAATACATTTCACAATGTATAAGAATATCAAGAACATCTTGTTGTATACCTTGCATATAATACAACTTTCATTTGTCACCTATACCTCCATAAAGCTGGAAAAAGAGAAATTATTTATACAGATGGTGAGAAAGTAACCACCGTCATGCCCTGTTCTGAATGTTCCTAAGCGAGGAGGTATAATTCTAGACCCTTCAGAAAACTCTTTGAAATTCAAATCTAGGGCTTCTGGAAAATTCTTAGAAAACAAGTTTTGGGGTGAGCAGTCTCACAGCAGAGGGGAGCAACTCTTTTGCACAAGGACAAATTCTGGAAAAATAAAAATGTTTAAGAGCTGTAGTTTTCTCCCTTGATGGGTAGTGTATATTCGTATGACCTAGATTTATCTGCTTTATTGATCAGAAAATGTCCAGGAAGTAATTGCCCTCATTTTTCTGCTACACATTATAATGTTAATATTTGAACTAATTTGATGAATGACACCACAGACTTAGCTTTTTAAGTCTCCATTTCTTCCTGAACTGCCAGGATGGGTGGGCACAGACATGCATCTTAATCGCAGTCAGCCTCACTTTGCATCTGAAAACTTGCAACAGCATTATGGTATTGGAAATAGGGGAGGTTCTGTATTCTCTGTTCCACCCATTGCAGGGTGGAGCTGAGCAGTGAAGGGAAGCTAAGAAGCCTTAAACAAGACTTAGGGGGAGACAGGAAGAGAAGACTTGGAGGAGGCATATGGAGCAGAGAAGCTGCGCTTGCTTCTCAGCCATGGACTGTCACCAGGGACTTGGGGAACAACGAAAGGAGACACTTGGAAGAGACAGAGATGTGGGTGAGAGACCCATGCGGAGGCTAAAAAGGCAGCCTTTATTTTGATCTGTACTTTGATTTTGCTCGTTTCCTTCCAGATATGCCAGGCCACTCCTGACCCTTCCTATGGGTCCCACCAGAAGGTGCCTTAGACTTGCGACAGGCTTTTGGGCCTCAGTGGCCCCACTTTGGGCCTACCCTGTTTGACTGGATATTTACTCACAATGGTATGGGGGAACTTTCGGTGCTTTATTGGGAAACCATATTCTTTTTCTTCTTTCTTTACTGAACACCAATTCTATTAAAGTTCTTTCCTATTGAAGATCTTATGCACTAAGAATATATTTTGTCTTTATGCAGCAGATGGCAGAACCTATTGAGAATGTGCAAGTTTGGGGGGCCGGGGGCACCCTCAGCCTGCCTGCTAACAAACTGATCTTCTCAGATGCTACTTACTGTTTAGATACCTGTAGTTAGGGACTCCAGAATTCCACTTGAAGCAAAATCCTGCAATCATTTGGGGCCTCCCTGGTGGCGCAGTGGTTGAGCGCTGCGCTGTGGAGCTGTCGGCAGCGCACCATGCGGGTTCGACGCCCAGCACAGGAGATTCCCACATGGTGCGGCAGACCTCTCCTGCCTTACCCGCTGCTCTTCTCAGCAGTGTATTTCTGATCTGCCTGTTCTGCTCCCCACTCTGTCTCTGGTGAACCCTCTCGCTGCCACACACCTCTGGCCTGTACCCCAGCTTGTATAAATAAATCTTTAAAAAAAAATAAATCCTGCAATCATTTTAGTAGGTTTTAAAGAGCACAAGGAATGAGAAACAAGTTATTAGATAAATGTTCAAAACTAGAAAAGAGTCCATGTCTCAAATGGCAAGAGTTCATCTTTTTTATTGCTGAATTGTATTCCATTGTGTTTGTATACCACATGTTCTTAATCTGTCTTTGGGCACTTGGGTTGTTTCCATAACTTGGTTATTGTAAATAATGCTGCAATAAACAAAGGAGCACATATATCCCTCTAAACTAAATTAATTCAGAGAAGACAAATAGCACATGGCTTCACTTTTATGTGGAATATAAAGAAACAAAACAAAGGGTCAGTCCAAAGCAAACCAATGACAAACATTCTAAAAATTTGTCTGTAGAATTAAGGTCATGGTGGGTAGGGGGTTTGGGGAGAGGGGAGAGCAAAGTGTGGAGAGAGCCCAATGGGCTATGGAGGTGCCTGGGTGGGGGTGTGGTGTGGTGGCATACATCTTAAGAGATGTGGCCCTTTACCTCTGCATCACATACACTGTTGTAAACTAGAGTTAACTTCATAAAAGTTTTAAAAAGAATGCTTTACTTTTGACTCTACTATTACAGGGCAGGGAGAGGGGCACCCCAGAACCCCCAAACTGCACATTCCAAATAGGTTCTGCCATCCGCTGCATCAAGACAAAACATATAAGATCTTTAGTGGAAAGAAACTTTAATACAATTAGTGTACAATACAGAAAAGACAGAATATAGTTTCCAAATCAAGTACCCAAAGTTACCCATCCCCTCATGAGTAAAAGTCCACCCAAGAGGGATTGGCCCAAAGCAAGGCCCAAAAGCCTGCCTCAAGTCTAAAATACCTTTTGGCAGGGGCCCATAGAAAAGGGTCAGAAATAGCCAGACAAGTCTGAGAGGAAAAGAGCAAAATCAAAATCAAGATCAACGTTGCCATTGTCACCACCCCACGGGTCTCTCACCCACATTTGTTTCAATCAGTCCAGGCCAGTGCAGCTTCTTCACATGTCCCTCTGCTCCTTGGGCCTCTTCTGGCTGTCCATCCTGCTTCCTTCCTTCTTCAGTCTCCTCTCTCTTTAGCTGCTTCTCTCTTCTCCAGCTTTTTATCTCTCCTGCTCAGCTCCACCCTCCTTTGGGTGGGGCAGGGAACCTGGAACCTCCCCTTTTCCTGGGCACCACCCTGTTACATACTTTTAAGCATAATTTAATTAAAATAACGTTACCCAAAAAGAGAGAGAGAAGGCAGGATATTCATTTCACATGACTAATTCTTTATCACCACATTATCTCATAGATTATGACCCTGGGGTTCAGTTATGCCTCCTTTATAAATATCCTCAGTTATTTGTACGCACTGCCAAAGGTGGGGGATGGGAGGACAGTTAGAGAGGTACTCAAAGAAAATGGCTACTTTTTTGGGTGCCTTAGCTATTAGTTCTGGACATAATCAGGTCACAAACAGTCAAAAAGAACCAAGTGTTCATCTCTCGCCCACACACATGTGCACGCACACATACACAACACACATACACAAGATTAGTCTCTCGCCTGGAAGAGAGTTATGACAAGGGAGCATTACAAAGAGTTCTGCTCTAAATTGTATTTCAAGAAACTCTTATATTTTTGAAGTTGGTTTAAAAAGCAACATTGGGAAGTAAATCATTTGGAGGTGAGCTCTTCAAGTTAGGCAATGAGTACAAAACACACACATTACACAACAAGGACACACCCTGTGCTGCTGGCTAGAGCTCAAGAGCACTGGAATTGAGAAAGGCTTGCTGAAGGAAAGAAGCAGAAGGAAAACGAAGACTGCACCAGCTTTAGGAAGAAGGCCTTTAATCAAAGCCTCACCCAATTGAATTGGGAGCCTGAGATCTGAGTGTTTCTTGCTTACGGCCCATGAGCTCTACCCAGTACCACTCAGTTCTGAATTTATGCTTTACTACCACCTCACTTAACGGTCCCATAAAATTTGCTCTTCTCCTTCTCTCCTCTTTATTTCCATTCAGTCAGAATTGTCTGGAAGGCTTCTATTTCTGCTCCTGCCTCTGCCTCTAGCTCTCGCCCCAGAGACCCTTGAGCTCTAGTCTAGCCCAGACGAGAACAGAGCGGAACCGGCCCCTGTCTGAGACCAAAAGTTAACTGGTGTCTCCTGCTTTACAGATGCCTGCCTGCCCTGCCTGGGGAAGCAAGTTTAAAGACCACAGGAGCCTCACTCCAGCCCCTTTCCCTACATTGTCATCTTTAGCCATACCTTTGTCTGTGGTGTCTGTGAATATTCACATCAAGTTGCCGATACAAAAGCAGATCCCTTGCTCCATACATGGTCAGGTCCAAAAGACTCCTGAAAGAAAACCACTCAGGCTGGTCCTCTAGTTCGCCCTTCATGAGCTGCAAATGTGATCCTCAGTTCATGTGTCAGACTCAGGCAAAGGAGACATCCCTTGAGCTGGGATCTGAAAAGTTCTCATGAACAGGGGGAGTTGATGCTTTATGACCATTTAATAGTGCACAGCCTGCTTCCCCTTGAGCCTCCTATCATTGAATCAAAGTCACAGATGATTTGGGTTCTACTCAGCAAAAGCTGCAAGGAAATTGTGAATCAACAGTTCAGCAGGAATCACAAAAGGGTCAGGTTGTCAGTAAAATCACATCCTGAGATTCAAGGTGATAAAGGAAAACAGGAAGGATTCACCAACACGTTTGTATAATCCTGTTTATACTCAGGTATAATCCCGTTGCATGGGGAGGTCCGAGGGATGCAGTGAAACCACAGTGAGGTCACATCTTCACCCCAGTGGGGTAGCTCCCCCGCTTAGGTAGGAATAGCCTGGCCTGTGCATTCGCATAGCTACCTGCAGCCAGCCCAGTGCCACACACAATGGCCCTGCACCCTGCACTGTACTGGATAAAGGGCACACCAGGGGCTTTACCAGACATGTGCTCTAGACCTCCGCCCACACAGTTGATGCCTTTTTACTTTGATCCACTGTGTCTTTAGCATTGTGCCTTGGGGATAAAGAAAGAATAATTATGAGATATGGACCCAGCTTTCAGTTTAATCAAGGAGACAAGACTAAGCACAAAATGTCAGAGAAAGATATAAGGTAATGTTTCAATTAATTGGTAAATTTTGTGGCCCAGGGTCGATGACCTGGAGGGAATCAGGAGATGGAGGTGAGTGAGAACTGAGAAACTCTGCAGGCTCACACTTCAGAGCCTTCCCTGTGCCTGGGCTACTTTTATCATCTCGTCATCTGATTGATAACTATTCCTTCTCAGTGGTTGGTTTAAATGCCCATTTTCTCAAGAAACTTCTTTGAGTCTCCATGAAGTTTTCTTCTGCAGATTTTAGTGTAATTTATGGTGATGATTAATTAATAGTACTTGTTTACTATCTCTCTCCTACTGGACTGTGAACTCCCTGAAGACAGGTTGTCTGATTTGCTCATCGCTGAGCTTCAGAGCCTGAGCTCAGCTGGCAGATAGTAGGCACTGGATTGAGATTCATGATGGAGAGGGTGCCAGGAGCTTGAGCTGGGCTCTGTAGGAATTAGTTGGCAGACCCCTCTTCCCTGCCCCAGGTAAGATTTCAGGTGGGCAGACCTCAGTTGGCATAAACAGGGCACCTATGAGTGTGCCTGGCTGAGTGGAAGGACAAGCAGGGAACCAGTTCCCAAAGGACCTCAGAAAAAGACCAAAATGTGATGGGTAATGGAGAAGAAGAAAACAGAGAGCCACTGAAGACTTTTGATCAAAAGAATTTCCTAGGGAAAGTGATACTGACAGATGTGTTTGGTATCTTGCTTGGAAGTGGAAGCCTCTAGAGAAGAGAAGCCAGATAACTCGGGCCTGAGGTGGGGAGGAACTTCACAGTTAGTGAAAACCTCTGTGCCAGATTCTCTGCTCCAGCAGAAAACAGGATGTATCACAAGGGGAAATGAACAGGACTTGAGGCTAAGGATAACCCATAAAGGGGGAGGAAGAATGAAGAAGGTCTCTCAAGTCTAGAGGAGAAGTAAATAGCAATTGAGAAGATAATAAGGAATTCAGGGCGGGGTTGACTGAAGATACTGGATTGGGGAACAAGGGAGAAGGGGGTGAGTTCAATTTCTATATTCCAGTGACAAGATTCAAAGGAAAGTATAAGCTGTGAACAAATTACGCCAACATTTAGTGGCTTATACAACAGACATCAAGTATCCCATAATTTCTGTGGGCCAGAAATTGGGTACAGCAAAGCTGAGTCCTTCTCTTTAGGGTCTTTCAAAAACCCTTAGTCAAGGTGTCAGCTGACACTAGTATTCATCAGAGGCTCACTCAGGCATGGGCCCGCGTCGAAGTCACTCAAGTACTTGGCGTTGGGATTCAATTCCTTGGAGTCTGTTGGACTGGGAACCCCAGTCCTTCCTGGCTGTTAGTCAGAGGTCACTCTCAGTCCCTTGCCATGCAAACCTGCCTCTATCACGTGGTTCCTTGCTCCATCAATCCCAAAAAGTGATAAAGAAAATCTGCTAGCTAGTAAGGTGGAAGTCACAATCTTTCCTGACTTATCATGGAAGAGACATCCCAAATATTGTCATGCTGTATTTGTTAAAATCAAGTTACTTAAGGGGAATATAATCACACAAGGTTGGGAATGCCAGGAGTCAGGGAATCCAGGAGTCACCAACCCAGGGAGCCCCTCTAGATTGACTCAGCTCTGCCCAGTCCTCTACAAGTCATTTGTCCAAAAGAGACCAAGAATCTATTATGCACGAAGTTTACCTAGCCGAGTGGGACCTAACAGAGTCTCCAAGTAACTTACAAGTTAGGGGGCTAAATTCATAAATAACTTTCTTAAAGATGAAAAGCAATAGTGGCATTGTTATAGGGCAGGGAGTGGGGCACCCCGCAGAAACCCCAAACCTGCCCGTTCTAAGTAGGTTCTGCCACCCACCACATCAGGACAAAAAAATATAAGACCTTAGGTGGAAAAGAAACTTTAATACTATTAGTGTAATAATACAGAAAGACAAAGAATATAGTTTCTAAACTAAGCACCCAAATTTATCCATCACCTCGTGAGCAAAAGTCTACCCAAATGGGATTGGTCCAAAGTAAGGCCCGAAAGCCTGCCATGAGTCTAAAACACCTTTCGGCAGGAACCCATAGAAAAGGGTCAGAAACAGTCAGACGAGTCTGTGAGGAAAAGAGCAAAATCAAAATCAAAATCAAACATTGCCATTGTCACCTCCCCCCGGGTCTCTCACCCACATCTGTTTCAATCAGTCCAGGCCTGTGCAGCTTCTTCACATGTCCCTCTGCTCCTTGGGCCTCTTCTGGCTGTCCATCCAGTTGTCTTCCTTCTGCCTTTTTCTCTGCGTTTCTCCTCTCTTCTCCAGCTTCTTATCTCTCCTGCTCAGCTCCACCCTCCCTTGGGTGGGGTAGGGAACCTGGGACACTCCCCTTTCCTGAGAACCACCCTCTTACAGCATGAGTGTGGGACTGAGGAGACTGTCAAAGGAAAGGCTGCTTCTCCGTATTGGCTTGTCTGTATTTGTTTGCTCCTGTTACTGTGCACCTTTAGGTCTTGAGGCCCAGGGCATTTGGCATGGCTCTGGTTCATCTCCCCAGGTGGGTCATGTACCAGAGAGCAGAGCCACATTCTCTAGCCCTTTCCTGCACCCCCGGGGCCTCCCATGGTGTGCGTCATTGCTTCGTTCTCCAAAACTGCCTGCCAAAGACAAAATTTTCTCTCAGGTGGTCAAACTAGCAGAAACACAGGACACAGAAGATGGCCTGAAAATAACTGCAGTGTCTGAACTCTGCTTTCGCCATTTTAGTCATTAGCAGACAAAAGCTTTTATGGAATGAATGATTTCGTTCTTCTTGCAGGCCAAGTGACACTTTTGGTGAATCATTTCTTTATTTGGTTTTTAGATTGCATTTCATGAAACAACTCAGGGGAAAATCTTTTCAAATGACACCACTAATAAGCCCAGATAAAACCACAGAGCTTTTCAAACTGTCCCCAAAGGTCAATCATATCTCAAGTCCAAGCTGAAATTCCACTTATAAATCTGCTAGGGAAATTCTTGGGGGCACACATTACTCACCTATTCTTCCCGCCTTTGTCTGCCTTAGCCCCCCTGGGGTTACTTTGAAAAGAAACTTTCTTGGGAATAAATATTAAAAGGGTATAAAGGCGACAAGAGGAAGACAGGCATCAAGGATCA
Organism: Scalopus aquaticus; assembly: GCA_004024925.1. NCBI lineage: Eukaryota > Metazoa > Chordata > Mammalia > Eulipotyphla > Talpidae > Scalopus > Scalopus aquaticus. Next base: position 12,172 of record PVIJ01016053.1, read on the forward strand.
AATTTCTTCTGAGAAAAGGGTTCCTTCCTACCCAGAGCAGAATCTGTTACAGGGCAGGGAGAGGGCACCCCCGAAACCCCAGACCTGCCCTGATCTAAATGGGTTCTGCCATCTGCCCCATCAATACAAAACATATAGGACCTTTTGTGGGAACAGACTTTAATACAATTAGAAAAGACAGAGAAGAAAAAGAATATATTTTCTAAGTCAAGCACCCAATGTTATCCAACTCCTCGTGGGTAAAAGTCCACCCAAATGGGATTGTCCCAAAACAAGTCTCGAAAGCCTGCCACAAGTCTAGAACAGCTTATAGCAGGGACCCACACATAAGGGTCAGAAACAGCCAGACAATTCTGGGAGGAACCAAAATACCTCTCGGCAGGGACCCATCCAAAACGGTCAGAAGCAGTCAGACAATTCTGAGAGGAACAGAACAAAATCAAAACCAAAATCAACACAGCCATTGTTAACTTCCCCACGCGTCTCTCACCCACGCCTCTTTCAATCAGTCCAGGCCAGTGCAGCTTCTTTACAAGTCTCTCTGCTCCTTGGGCCTCTGCTGGCTTTCCATCCTTCTTCCATCTCCTCCTGCCTTCTGTCTGTGTTCTGTGTCTCCTCTGTGTATCTGTCCTCTGTCTGTGTGTCTCAAGCTTCTTACATCCTGCTCAGTTCCACCCTCCTTGGGTGGGACAGGGAACCTGGGACACACCCTTTCTCCTGCGGACCACTCTGTTACAAGTTGAGCTCCAGCAGACCTCTGCAGCAGAGGCTGGAGACAGTTTGCGCTAAACCCCAGGAAAGGCTGGTGAAAGGTAGTGTGACTGCCCCCAGCAAAGGCCACCCCCAGGCATGATCCATTCATTGGGCTTGGCCTGAAAGTGTAACAGGGTGGTTCCCAGGAAAAAGAGTGTGCCCCAGGTTCCCTGTCCCACCCAAGGTAGGGTGGAACTGAGCAGGATATAAGTAGCTTGAGAAGAGAGACAGGTCTTATACACACACAGAGGACACACAGAGGAGACAGAACACAAAGACAGAGACAGGAGGAGACAGAAGGATGGAAAGCCAGAAGAGCCCAAGGAGCAGAGAGACTTGTAAAGACGCTGCACTGGCCTGGACTGATTGAAAGAGACGTGGGTGAGAGACCCGTGGGGAAGTTAACGATGGCAATGTTGATTTTGGTTTTGATTTTGTTCTGTTCCTCTCAGAATTGTCTGGCTCTTTCTGACCCTTTTGCATGGGTCCCTGCCGAAAGGTATTTTGGTTCCTCCCAGAATTGTCTGGCTGTTTCTGACCCTTGTGTGTGGGTCCCTGCCAAAAGCTGTTCTAGACTTGTGGCAGGCTTTCGAGACTTGCTTTGGGCCAATCCCATTTGGTGGACTTTTACCCACAAGGAGTTGGTTAACATTGGGTGCTTGACTTAGAAAATATATTCTTTGTCTTCTCTGTCCTTTCTAGTTGTATTAAGGTTTCTTTCCACAAAAGGTCCTATATGTTTTGTATTGATGCGGTGGATGGCAGGACCCATTCTGAACAGGGCAGGTCTGGGGGTTTTGGGGGTGCCCCTCTCTGCCCTGTAACAAAAGGTATTAATAAGAATTGCTGAATTGCCAGTATCCCATTATTCAGTGCTTAATATTTCCTCTGGGTTCCCTGTAGTATCTATTTGATTCTAAATGGGTTTTAGAAGTCACCGTGGAGATTTCTTTCCCCTTTATATTTCACGAGGGAGAAGCAGAAATTCACCCCCGGCAATCTTAATCTGACTAAGACCAGAGTCTTTTCTCTTTTCTCCTAACCCCCTGGGGCCTAATGCACTGGAGGCTGCTGCCTGCAGAGGAATTGCAGCACTAAGATCCACCCGCCTTGTGGTGCACCTAGGACCACAAGTCTCACAGTGGGGTCCCCACACCAGCCACATCAGCATGACCTGACCGTCCCAGTCCTCTAGTCAGATCCTGATTTTAAAGTCCCCTAGATGATTCTCTTGTACCTTCTGAAACTTAACAGAGGCATCTACATAAAAAAGGGAAGGTCTATGCTCTCTGCCCCACCTAATGAGCCCTAAATTGAGCAGGAGAGAAGCTGGAGACACAGAAGACTGGGAGAGACACAGGAAGAGACATGGGGGGCAGAGATGTGAAGATAAAGGACCTGCTTGCTTCTCAGCTTTGAACTTGCACCAGGGGCTTGGGGAGCTTGAAGAGACACGAGGAGTCAAGCAACACACGTGGAAACACTTGGAAGAGACACATGGGTGAGAGACATGGGGAGGCTGATAGCTTGATTTGTAGTTGATTTTGCTCCATTGGTCCCCAACTTGCCTGGCCCTTTCTGACACTTTCCTATGGTTTCCCACCAGAAGGTGCTTTAGACTGTGGCAAGCTTTTGAGCCTTAGCAGCCCGCCTTTGGGCTAACCCCTTTTTGACTGGACATTTCCCCACGAGAGGATGGGTAACTTGTAAGGTTGACCCAGGGTCATTACTCCACCCCAGAGTCATTGCCCAGGGCCACTGGGGGTCTCAGGGGCCCCACCCGGTTTCATAACCACAAGGAACAAGACGTGACTCACTGCACTACCTCAGGTCTGACCTTGCCCTCGGTGTCAATCACCGCCCGGGTGGGGCAAGGCCAGATATAGATCAGCTGCTGTCCATGTATAAAACCCAACCACAACGAAACTGGGTGCGACTGCACGGGCCTCCCATCTTGAGACCCGTGAACCTCGCCCAGAGCTTTTAATGGGCCCTTTGACTGCTGCTTTGCCTGGACCGGGTCCTTTCTTACTGCGCCTACCTTTCATAACTTTGGGTGTTTCACTGGGAAACTATTATCCTTTCTTCTCGTCCCTCTCTATGCACACTATTCTATTCAAGACCTTTCATGCTAAGAGCAAGCTTTGTCTTTATACAGCAACGGCAGAGTCCCTTCAGAACATGCAAGTTTGAGGGTCCTGGGGTGCCCCTCAGTTTGCCCAATGACTAAAGCTGTAATTTTAATAAGAATTTACCCAAAGACACAACAGGTTGCACATACAGCTAGCAGGTACCTATGTGCAGTGTTGTATGGCCTTTACAGACAAAAACCGAAGACAAACTAAATGTGTCAAAGCAGTATATTTGTTACAGGGCAGAGAGAGAGGCACCCCCGAAACCCCAGACCTGCCCTGTTCTAAATGGGTTCTGCCAACCGCTGCATCAATACAAAACATATAGGACCTTAACTGGAAACCAGACTTTAATACAATTAGAAAAGACAGAGAAGACAAAGAATATATTTTCTAAGTCAAGCACCCAATGTTAACCAACTCCTCGTGGGTAAAAGTCCACCCAAATGGGATTGGCCCAAAAGTCTCGAAAGCCTGCCACAAATCTAGAACAGCTTTTGGCAGAGACCCACACGTAAGGGTCAGAAACAGCCAGACAATTCTGAGAGGAACCAAAAATATCTTTCAGCAGGGACCCATGCAAAAGGGTCAGAAACAGTCAGACAATTCTGAGAGGAACAGAACAAAATCAAAACCAAAATCAACATAGCCATCGTTAACCTCCCTTACGGGTCTCTCACCCACGTCTATTTCAATCAGTCCAGGCCAGTGCAGCTTCTTTACAAGTCTCTCTGTTCCTTGGGCCTTCTTCTGGCTCTCCATCCTTCTTCCGTTGCCTCCTATCCTCTGTCTGTGTGTTCTGTCTCCTTTGTGTGAGTTCTGTGTGTGTGTTCTGTCTCTCTTCTCAAGCTTCTTATATCCTGCTCAGTTCCACCCTACCTTGGGTGGGACAGGGAACCTGGGACACACCCTTTCTCCTGGGGACCACCCTGTTACATATTCAGTGACACTGAGAAATGTGACAATGAGAACATAGGAAAACAGATAAAGTCCTAAAGATAGGATTTGTTTTTTCAGATGGAACATTACATTTTTAGAATTCCCCTTTAAAAATTAGCCTACTCTCAGAGCCCTATTTCCTGCCTTCCAGGTTAGTTCAATTATTGTGCTTCTCTCCAGGCAAACAGTTCGTTGAGGCTGCTAGGTGGGGGACATGTCTTTTTTGCTAAACAAATAAGCAAGCACAGAAGGGGCTCAGCTGCAGGGCACATCAGAATTGCATGTGAAATGAATCAAAGTCCACTTTCAGGGCTTGGGCTGAGAGAACGTGACTGTTTGCTTTCATTCCCCCCCCCCATTTTCCCATCCCCAGGGCATAATCCACTCAATCGCAGCCGCATGTGACCCCGGCAGTCTAATCTCTGCAATGTTCAGTGGATTTATGTCTCCATATCCATTTTATTTTCCTAAAAGGAAGACAGCTCAGATAAGCAGCTTTGGCTTAAGTCAAATGTAATGTTATTCTACTAAAACCACAAGAAAAGTAATAAACTCTGAAGAGAGGACCTTCCAGAGAATATAGCAATATTATCTTGCCAGCCCAGGGCTAGGGTTTATGGCTATTCTCAATAATTGCCCATAAATCTTTGCTTTCCTTAGTATTATTCAAGCACACCAAAGTCTCTCAAGCAATACTTCTTATAGTCAAGGCAAGTGGTCACTTTTTTTTAAGGCTGCCTTAAAAAAAAAAAAAACACCTGGGCATGGGCAATAGAGTCTCCAACCAGAGGGATGGCCCATTTTTGCATCACTGCCACGTTCCACGTTCTAATCACAGTCGGTTCCACGCTTTACACGGAGGACCCACCAACTGAAAAACCCCCTCTTCACTCAGGGGAGGCAGCTACTGAAAATGTCAGTCCCACTGAATTTCACTTCTTGATTTCTTGTCTATTTCCCTTCCTCCGTCACTCAAGCCTGTTGTGGCTGCTCTAGCTCTCCTCTGTCTCTTCTTTCTTCATTCTCTCCAATCCCTTATTCATTGCTCACTCATTGATGAATTCAACAACCAAACTCCATACTGAGTTGAATGTGGGTGTCCTCAAACTATCCCAGAAACTCCCTTCTCATGTGGAAATGAAGAAACAGGAACAAAGTTAGACTGCCTAGGTGTCCAGTATCACAAAGTCACATTTATTTTGTAACATTTAAATTAAAATGGCCCTCTTCCTTCCTCAAAGCTCATTTTTGTCTCTGTGTTTTGGTACCTGATGAATTCTTTTCCCGCCATTGCTCCTCCACAACCTCCCCCAACCCCTTGCCCAGATCTTGTCTCTATTATGAGCTGGCCCGAGTCTACACCATGTGTCCCGCTCTGGATCCTACCCTGCCTGTGTCAGTGTCTCTGCCTGAATTCTGCTTTCTCGCTGGCAGAAAAAGTTAATTCTATCCCACTTTATCATGAAGAGTCTTTCCCCTGCCCAGGCTTCTTTACAAATCTGAAAGCTCATTTGGTTGACTTCTAACCAAGAGCCTTCCAGCAAAGGATGCTTGAGCAGCACAAATTCAAGTCTTTTAAAGGGATCACATTCTCAAGCAGCATCCTTTCCCAGTAGATTCTCTAAGCAGAAAGATTTTAGAGACTTACGCTTTAATTCATGATACATGCCTGCACACACTCATTCACACACATGTATACACTCACATGCACACATCCACTCATACATGCTCACATGCACACATGTACACTAACATGCTCACACACTCATGCACACAGTGACACTTACGGACATGTACACTTGTTAGAAGGAGGAAGGAAATTGATTTGCTTTTTCTCTGTCTCTTCCCACAAAAGACAATTTAAATGTAAGTATGATAAGTGATGTGACTTGATAATCAGAAACTGTTTCTCATGAAGTTCATGAAACTTAAACATCCATGGCCCCTGACCTGCACCAGCCTCAGATTTCCTAAGATGGTCTAAAAGGTAAAGGTAAAGAGCAGGAGCCAGGTTACAAGCAGAAAGTGTTTCTGGAAACCACTAGACTCGGAAATGAAAGAGGGGATAGTACTACCTAACTTATAGAAATAAGGGTTGTAAAATAATACCATGAACAATTCTATGCCAATAAATCAGGTAACTTAGATGAAATGGACAAATTCCTAGAAAGACTCAAACTACCCAAACTGAGTCACAAAGAAGTAGATCATCTAACCAGACTTATAACAAGTGAAGAAATTGAATTAGTTATCAATAAACTACCCACAACCTGCTTTGTCTTTCTTCCTAAGACATAGCACCACCTGCTATCATATTGTTTCCTGTGTCTGTTGTAACAGTAACTCCATGAAGGCCTGAACTTTATCAGTTTTATCCACTGTAGGACCAAGGGTTTGTTGAATAAATGAATGAAATAAATTCAAGGACTATGACCCAGCAATACCACTTTTGGGAATTTACCCAAAGGACACAAAAACACTACTCCGAAAGGATACATGCACCCATATGTTCATTGCGGCACTGTTCACAATAGCAAAGGTATGGAAGCAATCCAGATGTCCAAAAATAGATGACTGGATCAAGAAGATGTGGTACATATACACAATGGAGTACTATTCAGCATGGAAAGAAGATAAACACATGCAATTTGCACAGCAACATGGATGGAATTAGAGGGGATCATACTCAGCTAAACAAGCCAGAAAGAAAGAGAAAAATATCGAATGGTTTCACTTATAACAGTACTATAGGGAAACCAAATAGGAGAGAGACAATGAGTGGTGGAGTTGGGGGGAGGGGGAGGATAAGGGCACAAAATGGAGTGAAAAGGACACAGGGACCACAGAGATGGATCACGGGTGAATTGGTGGTGGGTTACCCAAGGGGAATACAAAATGTAAAAGATAAATAACAATAAAAATATATATTTATATAAAAAATAAGTAAATAAATAAATTCAAGGACTAAGATGGTTGCTTATTCATCTTTTCATGTGTGCCTAGCTTAGAGCTTGTCCTGTAGTAGATGCTCAATAAATGTTTAATTGTTTTGGAATTAAATTTAAATTTACATTTCCAGGATGGGAAGTGGGAAAATCAAAGTAAAAGTGATCAATTAAAGGGAGAGGATAAAACTAGACTTGGGTGTAGTACATGTAATACATTATAGTATATGTAGATGTGAAATTTTAATATAATTACATAATGTCATATACCAGGTTACTTCAATTTAAAAAATTAATGAAATTACATTGCCAATAAAGCTTTCCAGTGGAAACCACAAAATGTTTTGTGAGCAGACCTTTTGATCTGAAAAACAAGGCAAAATTCTTAAGATTTGCTGTTAGGTGATATATCCCATTCTCACTTATTATTTTTTTTATTGAATTTTTATTTTATTGCAGTAACACTGGTTTATAACACTTTATTATTCAGAAGTATATTGTCCTTTGCCCCCAATCCCACCTGCCCCCTCAGTTCTATAGTCATTTCTAGAGCTTGTTTGGTTTAGTTTCATCTATTTCTTTTTTTTTTTTGTTTCTCTACATTCCACCTGTGAGTGAAATCATACAGTGTCTTTTTCCTTCTGAGTTAAAACACACAAAACCAACTGTAAGGAGACAGATCAATGCCATGATTCAACATTGCTAACACCTAAGAGAGCAAGAAATGGTCCTTTTGTTTGAAAGTTTCCTGCAGAGATGAATCTAGAGTGACAGGGAGCAAGAACACACTGGAATACCTATTTACCAGATAACAAAGACTCCCTCACCTCTGGTGCAATATTAACAGCCACAGTCTTCAGGAAACTCACAGAAAGTCAGTTTCAACTTGCAAAGCCCTCATAACCCACCCATCTTTCTTTAAGTGCTGTTTCACGGTGCATAAATAAGACTCTGTGGGGCCAGTTTAAAGACTGCTTAGTGACTAGGCCAAATTCAGCACTCACAAATTGTGTGGCTGCATAGGCCGTGCAGTGGAGGGACTGTTCAAAAGACAGGAGAGGTCTCATACCCCGTATGAGTCAGCTCCCTGGCTGGGAATCGAACTGGCTGCCAATAGCTTCACAGTGCTAAGACTTAAACCCCTTGCACCACCAGGGAGGCCCTGTTCTCAGACATTTAAAGTCAAGACTGTGCTCGCTGCTGTCCAGCTGGGGCTGAGTCCTTGACCCTGCCTCTTTCTACCACAACTGTCATGAGCGTCTCCCAAGCACCCTTGGAGAGGAGCGCGAGGGGGGAAGCTCAGAAGCCTCACCTGCTGCCCTCCCCAGAGTGGACTACCCTCACCCTAACTGGTACAGGGAGAAAGAAGGCTGGTGTGCACAGTGCCCTCTCTCGCTCTGAGCAGCTCATGGAAATTGCGGTGGGTGATAGATGTTACCTAATGATGTATTTCCTGAGGAAACAAGGCAACTCTTTGTCCATTTGCATCCTTATGGCAAAAAAAAAAAAAAAAGAACCTTAGAGTTCTGGCTTGAAGTCCAGACAAACCTATACATTCAATATTTGATAATCATCCATAAACAGGTAGAGCCGTGAACTTTAATTTCAGATCATAAAATATTCATTCTGAACACCGTCATTCTAATACACATGCACGCGCACACACACGCACATTGTAAGATGGTGAGACATGTTTTGCAGGAGGGAAATAGATTTTTGATTCAGAAGTGTTGGCTGTCATGAGATTTTCCGACACAATCTAGAAATGTTGGCTTTCAATTTACTTTTGCAAGTTACTGCTGGCTACACATTTGTCTACAGTGACATTAGAAGCAACAAACCAAGGACTTACATGCATATTTCATTAGTAGATAATTATGCTCCTTATAATTGGTTTCTAAATCAGACCATTTCACACAATTATGGTGTTTTCTTTGCCTATTCAATCGAAAAGATAGTAAGAAAGTTTCTTTGTTATCAAAAGGGCATATTCTTAGCCTCTATTATGGAGTGAAGGAGATAAACTAAAATAAAAATATGACTATTTTGCATACATAGAATAGTCCTTGTTAAAATGCATCATAGATTCAAAAGAAAGGAGGAAAAGCACAAAGACAGATGTTTCTAAATATATCAGGAGTAACAAAATACCAAAAGGCAAATTTGATGGTGAGGGCAGATTAAAAAAATCAATAATGAGGTCATGCTGTTTAAATGCCAAAATCATTTTTCACCCAAATGAGAAAAGAAAATTGGGTCATAATGAAGGCCACAAAATAACTACTAATAAAGGAGCTACATGAACGTCACACTCAGAAAAATCTAAATGTATTCCTTCATCGAGTCAACAAACTTCTCCTGAGCATTTCCTTGGTGCCAAGGAAAAGCTAATGAGCAAAACGGTCTCAGCACCACTGGCGATACAGGCGACCTCACACACACACACACACACGCGCACACACACACACACACACACACACACACACACACACACAGTCACGCAAAACTGAGCAAGGCACACGCTGCTGGGGAATGGGGAAGTGCTGCAAGGCGGGTTCCCAGCAACACTGTGCAAGGCAGCAACTCAGCCCAGCCTACACATTCCACCTCTCCTAACCAAACTTGGAAAACCTAAATAACTCTCTGCCTCTCTTTGTAAAATGGAGCTAACACAAATACATCTGCCTCACAAGGATGTTAAAGGATTTCATAAATTAATATAAGTAAGGCACTTCAAACAGCGCTGAAAAGAATGAATGAATCAATAGAAAACAAGACAGGAGAAAACTTTGAGAGGTAATAAATATGTTTATGGCATTGATTATGGAGATGGCTTCATGAGTATACACTTATTTCCAAACTCATCGAGTTGTATACATTAAATGTGTATAACTTTTTGTATATCAACATCTTAATAGCATGGCTTAAAAAAAAATAGTGCCTGGCAGAGTGTATGCATTATTATGCGTGTTAGCTATTATTACATTCCGAACTTCTTTACAAAGGTTTTTCAGGGGTAAAAAGTACTGTCTTGGGGCTTTCTGAGGATTGCTTGACCTTTTAACTCTCTCCAGTTTTCTGGGCTCTCTTGCAAAGTGCCCTACATATAACTATAAAGCTCCCAGCTCTGAGCCATAGCAGATATTCAATGAACGCTACCCCTTCCCCTGCCTTAAAAGTATCGCCTCATCCCCACTGCAACATCAAGGAACTTTCCAACCAGAACTTCATAATCCCCAGTCAGCCTTTGAAAGAGGAGATAGAATTTTTTTTTTTAATTTCTAATCTCTCCTCAATTATTCTTATTTTACTGGTATTTTTCTCCCTCTAATACACACATTAGGGATTAGCATGAGAGAATGGCAGCTTTGGGATTTAGAGATTATAAATAAAGAATAAATGTCATCATTTTCTAAACAGGTTTGAGAACCACTGCTTCAAGGAATAGAAATGATTATTAGTGGCATAATTCCCATGGGTATTTAGTGTTGCAAGGGAAGGAAAAGAAAAAGAAGAGTTAGAACTGACTTGAGTACTAAAAGGTGGTAACTTTCATGGCTTTTGAAATAAATTAGGGAGAATTTAGCAATCAGTGGTGAAGTATTTGGATTGAACTGATCTGCCAATCACATCAACAACAAAAAAAACCCAACCCTGTTGTTTGTCTGTTTGTTTGTTTACCAGAGAACATCCATGCCTTAACCTTGCCACCCCAACAGAAGAGATCAAGGACTAAGATCTGTGGCTAGGAATGATTAGGCTGAGGGATGGGATAGGTTAGAAGGTCAAACACCAATCTCCAAAACACCTTTTGACCTAGGGCAGCAACTGACTCTCAGCCAGTGCCACAGGCACTGAGTCCCTCACCTGTGTAGTGACTGGGAGTGTAAGGCAGGGAGCTGCCAGTGAAAGCCAGGACCGCCTACCTCTGTCCACAGCATTCTCTGGGCCCCCAGAGAGACTCTTTCTCAAGTTCTCAATGGTGGCCCCGCCACTGAGTCTTCAACAGCAGCCTCAACAGCAGCCTCTACAGAAAGGATGAAAGAGTAAGGAATAAAGTAGGCAACTTTGTGGCATTTTTCTCCCAGGATCCAACTTAGACAATATTTCAGTTTATTCAAAGAGAAAGTTTCATGTTCAGGAAGAATAAGGAGCCTTAGACAATATACACAAACCATGCTTGGAAGTGTCACTTCAGAAGGCCCTGTGGCCAGTGCTGTGTGTTCATGATCTTTATTGGGAGTCTTCTTTCGCCAATACCATAATGGCCCTGGGGTGCTGGGTTATGTGGTCTCTGGGGTTGAAGTAAGTCTCTCTGTCTCGGGGTGCACAAAAATGTGTGGCCCTCTTCTGGTTTCCAGTTTGCATATTATAGTCCTCACAGAATTACTTGGATTCATTTACATAAAGTTTGTTTCTTCCAATGAGAAAATTATACTATCTTTTAGAAGTAACTAAAGTGAAATGAGAAACTTGATTTGGAGAACAGCCAGGCATGAAAGCAATATACTTGTGTTTAAGTACATAGCCTTGACTCCCTGTTCAGTAGAAGAAAAGAAGAAAAGTAACTGGTTTTTACCTATTGGAGAATACAAATCATGGCCCTTAAAGATTATTACAGTTAAGATTTTATTTGAAGCATCACAATTTAGTGAATAAAAGAATCTGCAATCTGTGTTGTTTGCCCAGTTGAGAAAAACAAAGAAATAAATATGTAAGGTGCTAGGAAAACCTCATCCCATTTCATCTTCCCCTCATTCTTCTGAAATAAACTGCATAACCTCTAATTTCATAGATGAGAAACTGAAAGTGCATAGAGTTTCGGTACAGTCAGTTCTCATTTACGGGTCCTAAACTTAGAAATTCACCCAGTCACTAAAATGTATCTGTTCCCCCAAACAATACTAGCAGCGCCTGCAAGGTCTCTTATGTACATGTGGAGAGCAGCGAAAAATTAGAGTTGCCTGACACGGATGTTCTGACTGGGGTCAAACCATGTGACCCTCTGCCTTCTTGTTCAACTCTCATAAAGCAAAGTGTCCTTTTCATGGTCTATTTAGTGCCCCATTTTTTTGCATTTTAATTCTTTTTGTTGTGACTTTGCTGCTTAAAATGTCCCCAAGTGTAGTTCTGAGGTGCTCTCCAGTATTCCTAAGGGTAAGAAAGCTGGGATGTGCTTTTTTTTTTAAGATTTATTTATTTATACATCCAAGTTGGGGTACAGGCCAGAGACGCGGGGTGGCGAGAGGGTTCACCAGAGACAGAGTGGGGAGCATAACAGGCAGATCAGAAATACAATGCTGAGGGGAGCAGCGGGCGAGGCAGGAGAGGTCTGCCGCACCATGTGGGATTCTCCCTGGCTGGGTGTCGAACTTGCATATCGCGCTGCTGACAGCTCCACAGCGCAGCGCGCAACCGCTGCGCCACCAGGGAGGCCCCTGGGATGTGCTTTACTGAGAAAATTCGAGAGTTAGATAAGCTTCTTACAGGCCTGGGTTACCACGCTGTGGGTCGTGAATTCACGTTATTGAATCAAATGAGGCATCTTTAAACAGAAACTCATCTCAAACAAGGTTCTGTATTGATCAGTTGTTGTGAGCAGAGGCTTACAGGAAGCTTAGTCTGTATTTCCCCAAGAGCGATGTGTCAGTACTCACTAATTCAGTGTTCACAATATCTTTACAAAAACTGATAACCATGAAAAGCAAAAATCAACTGTAATTTGCACAAGAACATAGACCTGAGATTAGAAACCTCTCTTTTCGATCCTAGAATCAATGCCCTCTCCATTTGCTTTGGAAGATGGAACTCCTTGCAGATCATCTCAAAGTCAGTTTGCTACCATCCATTTACACATATGCTAGAGGATCCTTCTCAAACTGATGACCAAAAAGACAAAAGCAAGCAAAAGTAGTTTGATTTTAGTGGCAATGACATGGTCTTCATCTGGCCTGGTCCTGATCCTCTGGATGTAAGAACAAGGGTATCACACAGGACCAGAAGGCTGAGATGGGTAAGCCCGTTAGAATATAAGAAGCCATCCTTCCAAAAGAAATATCTGAGATCCCTTTTAGGGGAGAACACAAAAGCAGGAATCCCAGAGAAAGGCAACCTTTAAAGTTACCCACCACTCTGGACCTGGTCAAACTATTCTGGGTGTTTCTTTTTTCCCTTTCCTTTTTCAGCAGATCACACAGCTTTGCAGTATGATCCTCATTGGTGCAAAAGCATAAAAGTTTGTTGCTGTGCCTAAGTGATATATATATATAGAGAAAAAACACCAGGGAGAATAAATTCACCAGGATATTAATTCATGTACACCCTAAAATGCAATTTCATGCTTTTATAAGTTTAATGTTTTCACAATTAGGTCCAACTTTTGCTGTAATTCTTTACGCAGAAGGGGCATTGTAATGTGCTATCTAGGAGGTCATTTTCTCCCGTTAGCCATTATAAGCTAATTTAACTACATTAAGATCCTGCTGGGAATGCATCTAGAAGTATAAAAGAAAATTGATACCAGTAACAGCAAATGTTGTTTGCTCTAGATAATGAAGGCACCATTAACTACACTGCCACCTCCCTCCATGCTTGTGTGTGTACACACACAAATGCACACTCAGGGGCACTCACACAGCAAAGCACTTGTCCTATTATTCAACAAATAAATTGAATAATAAATTCATTATTTTCAATACATTGAAAAAGGAATTATGCAGAGATGGATATATGTTCCCAAAAGGTTTGAGTACTCACTTAGTAAAGGTCACTGACTTCATCCCCTGCTTTCAGAGTGCAGAGAGTTATCACATTTCTGAGGATCTCAGCTTCAATAGCCATTTAACCATTCAGTCAGTCTTTACTGAGGACATGCTATGTGACTGTTAGCCCCATGGGGTCCCGGCTCAACCTGTTCCCTAGTGATAAGCAGTGATGAATGAGTACAGCCAGGGTACAGGAGCTGCCACAGTGTCCCTGGGACATCCTCCAGGAAGTGACAGCACGTTATTCCCTGCAATGGAATGTCTGCAATGGAACTACACACCCACTGGGATGTCTATAGTCAGAAAGACAGACAATGCAAGGGTTGGCAAGGATATGGAAAAATTGAATCCATCACACATTGGAGGTAGGGGAGGAAAATGGGAAGGATCAACTTTGGAAAACAGTTTAGCAATTCTTCAAAATATAAATATATCACTCAGCAATTCCACTCCTAGGTATACTCCCAAGAGAACTGAAAACATCTGCCCCCCCACACACACACCAAAGAAAGCCTTTGCATAAGAATGTTAATAGCAGCATTATTCATAATAGCTAAAATATGGCGACAATCCACATGTCCACAATTGATGAATAAATAAAATGTAGTTCTAGACTGGCTACCTATGCTGACTAATAACCGCCAAGATCTCCAGGCTCTAATTCCTGAAAACTCTGGTTGTTACCTTACATAGCAAAAGAACTCTGCAGATGTGATTAAGTTAATAATATCAAGATGGGGAGATTATCCTGTGGTGGGCTAAGGTAATCAGAAAAGTTCCTATATGAGACATGAAAAGTGAGATTAAATGACAGAGCAAAAGGCATGGTGGTGACTGAAAAAAATGTTACCTTGCCTCTTGGTAAACAGAGAAAGGGGCCACAGTCAAAGGAATGCTAGTAGCTGCCAAAAATGAGAAAAGGTCATTGGATTCTCTCCTAGAGCCTTTGGGGGGAGTATGGTCCTAAGAGACCTCTTCGCCCAGTGGAACTGATATCAGACTTTTGACCTCTAGAACTGTAATAGAATAAATGGTTGCTTTAAACCATCAATTTTGCAGGAATTTGTGACAGTAGCCATAGAATTATAATATAGCAATTATAATCTAATGTAATTCAGTAATGTAAAATCAATACAATGAAATACTATTCCACCATAAAAAGGAGTAAGTATTAATACATGCTACAAGGATGACTCTTGAAAATATTGTGTTGAATGAAGTAGACACAAAAGGCCACATGTCATGATTCTATATAATCTAATATTCTGTCTATTCAGAATAGACAACCTCACAAAGATATAAAGTAAATTAGTGGTTGATAGGGGCTAGAGAGAAAGAGAAGTGAGTATAAAGTATCTTTTTAAGTGAGTGGTTTAAGTAAGTGGTTAAAAATATTTTGGAATAAAATTTTGGTGATCAATACACCACTTTGTGGAATATTAAAAATCTTATGAATTGTATGCTTTTTTAAAACTGAATTTCATGATATTAAACTTACTAAAAAATAAAAATAGATTGCCTATCCCAAGATTAACAAAACAAAAATTAATTATCTAAATGCACTAAATGAACTGATTTCATTATGGTTATATTTTACTTAAATATACATTAGAAAAAAAATTTTTTTTTAATTTCTCTCTCATGCCCAATCTAATAGGTTAAACCTATTCACACACTGGAATGACGCACTCTAAACATGACATTTTGTCCTAAATCAACCACCAAAATTAAAAAAAAAGATTTTTCTCCCATGAGATATAAATTTTAAGTTAATGTATAGAGACAATTTTAAAAGGTTTTTTTTAAAGATTTATTCATTTATGCTTACAAGAACTGGGGTGTAGTCAAGAGGTGTGGGGGTGTAAGAGCATTCACCATAGAGCAGGGGAGCAGAACAGGCAGATTGACTGAAGTACACTGCTGAGGGGAGCAGTGGGTGGCGAGGCAGGAGATGTCTGCTGTGCCATGTGGGAAGCTTCCTGGCTGGGGATCTAACTTGTGCTGCAGTGGATGCGAATAGCTTCATTGTGCTGCGACTTAACCCTTTGCGCCACCAAGGAGGCCCTGAGACAATTTTGAAATGACAATTATGCAGATTATAATAGCATGTATTGACTGACTGTGTCTGGAAAACAATGACCAAAAATGATTTAATAATATGGACTATATCTTTAGTAAGTTCCTTTTTGTGTGTATGCCTGTATCCAAATTTCCTACTGTAAAAATTTGGGGAAAAAATTAACCAAACAAATTGATATAATTTACTCACTTGTGGAGGAAATTAATACCTATGACTATGCCCTTTTCTTAGCAGAATACAATTAAATGATCCCATTTAATTAAAAGTGATAAGCCCACTATAAGGCACAAAGACAACATTTTATATGAGTGAATGACATCTACAAATTCCTTCTAGGAAAACCTGTCTACTCTATGTCTTGTGAGATTCCAGCCTCACAGATAGTAAAGAATTTCATTTCCTGGCAGGACAGGAATATTAATAAATTTGGGAATCTTCGAGAAAATAATGCTGATAATAGCAAAAATCCTCTCACTCACAAAGTAATTTACAACTCTAAAGGTTTTAAAAAGCCTCCAGACAGAAGTTAACTCTAAAGCTTTAATATCATGTGGATTTAATTTTGTCGACCATACATAAAGAATTAATTTATGTATTATTCAATACCTCTTGCCATGCTTATATAAATAAATGCTTTTATTTATATGCTTATATAAATAAATTGGTCAAATAAAACAAGATATCAATAAAATGAGTCACGAGGAGAGCAACAAGATGGCAACAGTGAAAATCCTGGGTCTACTTTCTCTGTATATCATGCTAGTTTGCAAAAGAATAAAACCATTATTTTCTGAAGGAAAAACAGACAACTACAGCACACACTAGGAGCAGGGCACAGAGGAGGGAGGCACCAGCGAGCATGGGTGCGGGCCAAGAGGGTAGCCCAGGTAAGCATGGTGAGCCCCAATGGCCTGAAGGGCCTCCCAAGCGGCTGAGCAGAACCTTCGAGTGGCCCTGATACAGTAGGTCTTTGAGGTTTGAGGTGTATGTTGACACTAAAATAGTGTTGCACAGCGGCCTCTTGGATGGGCTTGTTGCTTTCCCCTTGCATGTAGTCTTGGAAACAAGGGCACTAACAATAGTGTACATAAATCATAGCTTAATGATTAACAGCAAATCATTACTTACTCTCTATTCCTAGTAACTTCTTTGTTTTAGTCAATTGTCTTAGCAGTCCAGTGACCACAAAGCGGAACTGTTGCTGATCTGTGGACAGATGGTCAGACCCAGTTGGTGGCACAAGTGTCTTGAGAACTCTGAACTTACTCTGACCTTCCTCATTATAATACTAAAATCTCCACCTCTGGGTGGGATTCAGAAAACGTCCATTTTCTGAATATAAAATGCATGAAGAGGTTTTTCTTCTACTGGGGCTGAGCAAGGTTGCCCCCAAACCTCCTCCCTTTCCCCTACATGTATATAGAATAATGTGTGAGGCCCTGTGGCCTATATAAGGGAGAGGCTGTTGGCCCTCAGAGAAACCTCACACTATGGGTCTCCCAGGAGCAGTCTGTCACTCTAGTGCTTCAATAAATCTCAGTTTCGAAATCAACTGCCTTGATTAGGGTCCTCATTTCATTCTTGAGTGAGAACTCAACCCAGTCCTTCTGACGGATCTCCCACTCCTGATCCAAATGGCAACCCTTCCATCCAGATGAAAAGGATTCCAATATCCCTAAGGAGCAGAATGAAAGTGAGTGCAGTGGACAAACATATGGTCTCAAGGAGTATGGTTGGAGAAAGTGATAAAGGTCACCACACTGGGAGGCATCTTCAGAAACATGTAGAGTTTGACCTGTGCCAAGGTCACGCATGGCATGAAACTGTAGCTCTGAAACCAACTACAGCATGACAAAGTCCAGTATGAGTTCCATCACAATATCAAAATTTTTATGCTCCTCAGCATGCTGACTCCCTGTGGGAGCCCAGTAATGTGAACATGAATTCTCATGGTTGACAGCAGTGCTCAGATTCATCCACATGTGTCTTTTTTCAGCCACTGAGTTGAAGAGCAATAAGTACTGCAGGGGGACGAGAGTGCATATCTCTTTAAGAGAGCTCCCCAAAGGCTGCACCTCACTTCATGAACCAGCTTGTTTTATATGAAGTGGTCATTTCATGTACCATCATGACCCAAAAGTTCTGTATCTGTATATAACAAATCGTTTTTCACTTTTATTTCAGAGAAGTAATATTTCCTACTGGAAAGATACATTAAGGATTACTGAAGCTAACCAACCACTTCATATATGAGGAAAGTAAAATTGAGAAAGTCTTGTGACTTTTTCAGGATCTCAAGCCAGCACTGAAACCTAGAGCTTTTCATTGAACCGAAATACACTATTGTTCCCAGTGAACATGATATTTCTTATGCAATCAAAACTCATCTTGTCAATGTTATTTTGAATTTGAATTTTATATTCTAAGATGCTAACAACCCACTGGGAACTGACTTCGTTTTCAGATTCTTTTCTGTGTTTGCTTCAGTGTTGGAACAATAAATAAAAACCCTGACAAATAACCAACCAAAAAGCTAAACCTAATAAAAGGTATAACTATAATGAAATGTGTATTCTTTTTGGTATTGTTTCATAATGCTAAGGGCTTCAAAATGGGTTTTAGAAGGCTCAAAAAGTTTTCATGTTACAAATATGTACAGCAATTATTCTACTAATGCCAGAGCTGTTCTAACCACACATATATTATTTATGATCAGAGCATTCTCTAGAACCACAGAGATTAGACGGCAACCAATGTTTATATAATATTGACACAAACCTGATAAGTAGTTCAATGGAGCTCATGTAATTGTGAAGCTGTTGCTTTCTGCTAAATAGCTAAGGATGTCTACAGACTTCCCAGAGTAAAAACCTGACCTTACAAAATGTGAGTTTTATATACCCAGCTATAATTGTGCAAATTGCCATTTCAATGTTTCAATGTATTGATCTGGAAATTTCATTTCAAGCTGACCTAAGAAAAATCCACTGTAATGGTACACTGCCTGTTGGAGAGAGGGGCAAATCCTTACATTATAGAACAATCCAACAACCTTTAAGAAATGCTCCAAAAGGTTTCTATTTAGACTATTGCTTGACATAAGTGACTATTGTTAGGGTTTGACAACTGTTAGCTGTGCAGCGATTTTTCAGTCGTCGAATTAGATTGGATCAGCATAATTTGAATGGAATGATATGCTTAAGCTTTCACCATAGGAATCAATTAATATGTGCTCAGTATCTCTTGGGTTCCAGCATATTATTATGTCCTCTTTAAGTGTAAATATATTTATTTAGAAGCAAAGAAAATTCCACTTTTCGATTTCTAAATAAGCTTACTCAGTTTTTAATTAAATTTCTCAGAGCAGTTGTCAGCCTTGGCATTTACACATAAAACATTGACAATTATGTAAAGATTCTTAAGAGATTTGCCTTGGATGTTTTGCATTAAGAAGCACAATGCCAGAGAAAGGGCAAAATTAAAACACTAATGTAGTATTATTCACATCACACATGGCTTTTGAAACAAAAGCAGTACTGCTGAGCAGCCACCACAGAAGTGATTCATGCTTGATCAGACTGGGAGAGTAAGAGGGGCCACTGGGAAGCAAGGTCATGTCGAAATCAAAGTCACGTATATTTGTGTTTTTCTCGGAAACTGTATACCTTTTCGTTTTGGAAAAATATTTAGGAACACCTATATGAACAAACAATATCATCAAATGACCCATGTATGCTTAACGCTAACACAATATTTCTCTTAGAAGAGAGAGGGGAGGGAAGAAGAGCTTGGAAAACAGAGACAGAGAGAAAAAGCAGAGATACGGAGTGTGAGATAATTAATGACCTTGCTGAGAATATATTGCCTAATAACAAAATACAGCATTATAAATTCGGTTCTTCTAAATGGAAATGAAAGCTGGAATGTGGATACAGATGAGATCAGAGCAATAACTGACATCAAATATCACAAGGAATGTCCAAGTATCTCTTACTTGCTCTTAGGGACAGGAAAGACTACTCCCATTTAGTGTACTTTGGGCACAGAGCTGCTGCCAGGTAAGTTTCGCAGGCTTCCAGGGGAAGCCGCTGAACAGAAGAGGCAAGAGGACGCCTCCCAGAATCTTCACAGCCACTCCTCCTCCCCAGTCTCCAAACACAGCTTTCAAAGGCTGCAAAGAGCTCTGCAAAGGGGACCCAATCCTTTCCCTTTGTAGGCGGTATTCACTAAGAGGTTTGCAATCAGAGCAACTTTTCTCCTAGTAACCAGGAGGGATTTTGGTAACAGACCTTTTTGCCTCTTTTGAGCACATAGAGTTGGGCCAGGGGCAGTTCAAGTGAGAGAAACTACAAGCTCTATTCAGAATTCCTATCTCCCTGTGGAAACCAAGTCTCTGATGGTGGCTCTGGAGAGAGTGCTGGCCCCTTCTTCTAGGGTTGCAGGACCTCAGCCCTAATGTGCTAGGTTCTTTATTATTATTATTGTATTTATTTACATACTTTTACATCATTGTTCATTTTTGTGCAATGTTTGCTCTCTTTTCCCAGGTGTAGTCCCCATAGAAATTCCATCACCAGTTCACTGGTGAACAATCACCATAGTCTCTTGTGCTCTTCCCATCCTTGTTTTGGTCCCTCTCCCTCCTCCTCCCCTGCTGAATGTCTCTGATTTATAGTTGTCAGTTTATTTTTGTTGTTTTGTTGTGGGTTTTTTGTTGTTGTTATATTTTTTTCCCCTGATCCCTTATTTGGTTCCTCTATATTCCTCCTATAAGTGAAACCATCTGATATTTTTCTTTTTCCTTCTGACTTATTTCACTGAGTATAATCCCTTCTAGTTCCATCCATGTTGCTGTGAATGGCAATAGTTTATCTTTTTGACTGCTGAATAGTATTCCATTGTATATATGTACCACATCTTCTTGATCCAGTCATCTATTTTTGGGCATTTGGGTTGCTTCCAAGTCTTACCTATTATAAATAGTGCTGCAATAAACAAAGGGGTGCAGGTATCCTTTTGAATTAATGTTTTTGTGTCCTTTGGGTAGATCCCTAGGAGTGGCATTGCTGGGTTATATGGTAGCTCCATTTTTAGTAGTCTAAGGAAGCTCCACACAGCTTTCCACAGTGGTTGGACCAGTTTGCATTCCCACCAGCAGTGTAGGAGAGTTCCTTTTTTGCCATATCCTCACCAACATTTGCTATTGCCCGTTTTTTTTTTTAATGTGTGCCATTCTCATTGGTGTAAGGTGGTATCTCATTGTGGTTTTGATTTGCATTTCTCTATGAGGGATGTTGAACATTTTTTCACATACCTGTTTGCTATTTGCATTTCTTCTTTGGAGAAGTGTTTTTTAAGTTCTTCTGCCTTTTTTTTTTTTTTTTACTGGATTGTTTCCTTTGTTTTTGTTGATAGTGTGAGTTCTTTGTATATCTTTGTGATCAATTTTTTATTAGTTTCAGTTGTATGGAGTGCAAAAATTTTCTCCCAATCAGTTGCACTAGGTTCTTGTAGGCTGCCACCCACACACATACACACACAGACCATCAGATGTGCAGAGGTACATGTGCTTCCAGAATTGGGACAAGCATTTGACATGGGTTTCTTCCCTCCATCTTATTTTAACACAGAGAACACTTAAACAAGAATATATGTAGTGTGTCACACATCTCATATTAATGGACTCATACAATATTTGACTTTTTTGTGTGACTTTTCTTTTTATTCTACTATGTTTTTATTTAGAATGAGTATTAAGAGCCTCCCTGGTGGCGCAACAGATTAAGCGCAGCACTATGAAGCTATACAGAGCCATTGCAGCATGAGTTCCATCCCTGGCCAGGGAGATTCCCACATGGCGGGCAGACCTCTTCTGCCTCACCCACTGCTCCCCTCAGCAGTGTACTTTGGTTGATTTGCCTGTTCTGCTCCCTATTCTGTCTGGTGAATCCTCTCACCACCTCATACCTCTGGCCTGTATGCATAAATAAATAAATCTTTTTTAAAATTTTATAAAAAAAGGGCCTCCCCGGTGGCGCAGCGGTTAAGCGCTGAGCTGTGGAGCTGTCGGCAGCGGTGACGCGAGTTCGAAGCCCGGCCAGGGAGAATCCCACATGGCGCGGCAGACCTCTCCTGCCTCGCCCGCTGCTCCCCTCAGCAGTGTATTTCTGATCTGCCTGTTCTGCTACCCGCTCCATCTCTGGTGAACCCTCTCGCCGCCCCACGCCTCTGGCCTGTACCCCAGCTTGTATGTATAAATAAAAAATAAATCTTAAAAAAAAAAAAAAAAAA
>PVIJ01016054.1:0-34074 GCA_004024925.1 Scalopus aquaticus
ACTTCCCCTCCCCCTGCTCAGCTCCATGCTCCCTTGGGTGGGGCAGAAAAACTGGAACCAACCCTTTCCCTGGGGACCCCCGTTACAGTGGCACAGGGGACCCAGGAACCATATGTCTGGAGGTGCAGTCACGTCGGAGAGGAAGCCCCCACCAGCTCTGAGGGCCCCAGGGGGACCCGAGTGCCCAATAGAAGCCCCGGTGGCTCTCCTGGGACCACGGCACCCCAGCTACGTGCGTCAGCACACACGCCCTCGTGGGAGATACACCCCCTTATCTTACGGAAGTCAGGCTTGGATGGGTCACAAGATTATGTGACAGATCTGGGTTGCATTTGAGCCCACTTGACAATTCCAATGTCGGGCACCTGCACCCCAACTTCTGTCCCCTTTCGATGGAGTTTAAGAGTAGAAAACTTGGGGGCCTCCCTGGTGGCGCAGGGGTTAAGACTCCACACTATGAAGCTGTCACAGCCACTGCAGCACGAGTTTGATCCCCGGCCAGGGAGCTTCCCACAGGGCGCAGCAGACCCCTCCTGTCTCCCCGCTGCCCCCTTAGCAGTGGATTTCAGTCAATCTGCCTGTTCTGCTCCCCACTCTGTCTCTGGGGGATCTTCTCACCCCCCACATTTCTGGCCTGCACCCCAGTTCCTGTATATATAAATAAATAAAAATAAATCTTAAAATAAAAAGTAGAAAACTTGACGGAGGCGCCACTAGGCCAGACACGGCTCAGGCCAGGCTGGGAGCTGGGGCGGGGGTGGGAGGGCGAGCACAGCCCTCAGACCAGCTCCAGGAGTCAAACCCTCAGGCCGAGGTGCAGCCCAGCGGATGTCGGGTGCTGTGAGCGTGTGGGGAGCAGACCACAGTGGGTGGTAGGTGTGGGGCGCAGACTGCAGGGGTGCGGAGATAGAGGCATCAGTAGGGTCTCTCGTCCTTTTCAAATTCTACAGTTGTTCAAAATCAACAAAAACCACGCAGGGTAGCCTCTGCCTGCAGGGTCAGCGCCCCCCTTCCCCTGCCCTCCCCAGGGCCCTGCCGGCCTCCCGGGACTGCTGGCTTCACTCCAGCCTCCCCCTGCAATGCAAAGCAGCGCAGGCCGTCCGGGAGGGCACTCCCCCCGCCCCTGTTCACAGCAAAGCTGCCCCTTTGGCTACAACTAAGTCTCTGCCTCGGGAGAAACTCGCCTGGGAAACTCACCGGTGAGAGTCTCCCCAGAGTGAACCAGGGACCCCACTCTCGCTCTCGAGCCGTCTCCAAACACGACCTCCCTTTCACCACCCTGGATGCCTGTCCTCAGACAGCGCCGAATTCAGAGGGCGCCACAGGGCGCGCCGGCCCCCATGCCCCAGCTGGGATCCAGCAGACCGGCCCACCGAGGAGGGGGAGGCAAGGGAGGGGTGACTGGGCACTCAGCCCCTCTGGGGTCAGGGCCCTGGACGGTTAAAAGGGGGGGCCAGGCTGGCGCGCAGGTGCACCCCACAAGCCCGGGTTGCACAAGTCCGGGTTTCGGTTTCAGAGCGGGCTCGGGTTCGCCACAGAGGACCCGCGCGCCCGCCGGGGGCCCATGACGGCCAGACTCTGGCGCCGGACGCAGGTGAGGACGCCTCCCGGAGGACACTGACCTCCATCTGGCAGGGGTCTGCTTTGCTATTTTTATCAGATTTCATTATTTTCACATTAATCCAATTAGCGTGCTGTTTACCAATACCTCATTTTTTAATTTGCAGCTTCATGGTAAAAGCTCTGGGAAACTTTCACAACTTGATTCTTCCTCCCTCATTACTGCCAAATAATTAGCCAAGCAGCGTCCCTGATCAAAAATTAAGAACCCAGAGCAAGTCAGAGCACGTCTCCCTCCGAAAGGGAAAAAGACGGAGCCCCTCATTATGGCCGTGGGGGGCGTCGACGGCAGCAGGCAGCCGGGGCGACAGCGGCTGCTGGTTCTCCCACCACACACCACCAGGGCCCTTCTTGCCTCCTTTGCTCTTGGGGAGCCAGCTCCCAGTTTGCAATGCACGTGACCGCCAGGAGAACAATAGAGAGGGGGGGAAGGGGCTGGGTTTCTCCCTTGGGGGCTGGGGGGCGCCTTCTCCTCCTGCTGCACCCAGGGAGGGCCCAGAAGGATACTCCTCGCAGCCCACCCCTCACCTCGCCGGGAGGCGGGCCCCTCTGGGAGGTGCTGCATGCCCCCCAATCCCAGGGCCAAGAAGTTCAGGGAGCAGGGCACCACCCAGGAGAGCCCTCCGCTCAGGTAGCTGCAAAGAAGACCCCCCTTCGTCCAGAGTGACCCCTGAAGTCCCAGGAGCTCGGGCAGGAGGAGTGAGGGGTCTTCCCTGCCCACTTTGAAGGAGCTGGTGCCACCCAGACGCCCGCCACGGGGCAGCCACCGGCCCAATTAGCCAGCCCCCCCCCCCGTGTGCCCCTCCCAACTGCACCTCTCAGTGGCAGGTGACCAATTAGCGACCTCGCCCCCTCCCACAGGAGCCCGGGACCTCAGGGGCTGATTTGCCAGCTGGGGCTGGGCGGGCACCTTGGCCATCCTTCCCAGAGGCAGCCACCCCAGGGCAAAGGAGAGACTCCCACGGCAGCCCGCCCCTCCCCCGCCCGGCAGGCACCCAGAGCCAGCGGGAGGGAGGAACTGAGCAGCCTCTCCCAGCCCCGTGCTCCCCGGCATTCTCAGGGGCCCTGGGGGTGCCCCCAGAGGCTCCTGGACACCAGCTCCGAGGAACTGGCAACAGCCTCCCCGAGAGCCCGCCTGGACCCCACCGAGACTGCCGCGCAGGGTGGCTGGGGTCTCGGGGCCCGCTGAGATTCCCGCGCTGGTGCGTGGCCCCTGCGATGTCACACGCGGCCACGGGTGTGTGGTAGCGAGGGGCCGTACCCCGAGGTCTCTGCGGGCGCACTGGGAAGGACCCCGCAGCTGATCTTGGCCACCTCCTTAGGTCTTCTTGGGAGTGCCCATTTCTAAGTGGGCAAGCTCCCAGCACCGACCAATGAGGTGGGCACCGAGGAGCACATAGGGGCTGCCGTCAGGGCTCAGACCTCCTGGGGCACAGCAACCGGAGCAGGGAGAGCGGACAGGGACAGCCGGCTGCTGGTGCTCAGAGGTGTGGCGGGGGCGTGGGCTGGGGGTCCCAGAGCGCCAGGCAGGGGCAGGGCTCGGAGGGGGCGGAGGGAGGGGGCGGGGAAGGCAGGAATCAGGGCGAGACCCGGACTCGGGGGTCGGGCACTGAGGGGTCCGGGGCCAGGACACCCCGTGGTCCGTGGACGTGGCATCGGCCTCCCTGGAGCGAGCCCCAGGACAGAGCTGCCTCCGGACGGACACGAGGGGACCCGCAGGGGGAGCGCACAGAGTGTGCGGCCCCCCCTGTCCTCCATCTGTGTTTTGGGGACCGGGGGGCAGCCCCCTGGCTGCCACAGGCGCCCCCCACACACCTGTGAGGCTGAACGTGTTTCCCTGGGGCTCCGGCTGGGGGAGCGTGTCCAGGAAAAGAAAGCGGTTTTGCTGTGCACAGGTCTGATCAAATGCACCCGGCCGGCGCGGCCAGGGAGCGAGACAGTGGGCAGCGAGGGCCACGTGTGCCCGTCCCTAGCCCAGCTGGGCGCGGCCTGTTTTAGCCGAACCCCAGCCAGCAGGGCACTCACCAGCCAGAATCTCCCTCCCCCACAAGGCGCTCAAAGGGGGAACTTCCCTGCGGCCTGTGTGACCTCCTAAGAAGGCGAGAGGGAAACGGCGTGTTTTGGCGACGCTCGTGTGGAGTGGCAGGGGCCACTGAGTCCCCTGGGGTGCGGAAGGGTGCGGGGGCCGATGGGCCGGTTGCCGGGACCGCGTGGGGCCAAGCAGGGCGTCGGGGCCGGGACCACTCGTCTTAGGTTCTCTTTTCTTCACTTTCTCTCTACGAAGCTCGACCCGAGGAGATGGCGCCGAACATACGGGCTCGCTGCCCCCATGCATTACTCAACTTGAGAAACATGAAAAGCGTGTCCCCTTGGGGGCATCGAAGAAGTGTGCACCTGCAGACTCTCTGGCGCTTGGCAAACCTGAAGTTTGCATGCCGGCCCCTCGAGGGAGCACGGGGCTGACGAGCCCCCTGGAATTCGCTGACCATGTAGGGGACTCGCGCGGCCTCGCACCCCAGCAAGCGAAGCAGCGTCTCAGGGTGGACGTCTTTGTCCCCGGCCCCAGGCAAGACCTCCACCGCCCTCTGGGGCTGGTGGCTCCCCTCCCTCAGCCCCCTCCTGCCCGTGCCCCGGCCACCAGTCACTCCTGAGTGGGCCCACTCTCGGAAGCGGGTGGGGCACCGGGCATGGCACCCCTGCCCACCGTGACCCTCCGCCCGAGTGGCGCATGGCAGACTTCGGCCTCACGGCCGGCCGTCCACTCTCCCTGGGGGCCCCACTGATTTCCCGGGGTTCCTGGCTCTCTCGGGGCTAGACATCTGGTGTGGCATCGTGGCCACTGTCCTCACCCCAGGAGGGACTACTGTCTCCCTTCCCCGCAGATGGGCAGGCGTGGGTCATGCACGCCCGTCTGCTGAGTGGGGGCGGGAGCCTCACCCCAGCACCGGGCTGCCGCGGCCGGGAGGACCGCTGCCCAGATGGGCCTGCCGCTGTCCGGCCAGGCGCCCGTCTGGAGGGGCCGGAGGCCCGGCCAATCGTCCCGGGCTGGTCCACGAGCGCTGCCCCAGGCCTGCGTCTTGCTGGACTCCACAGGCAGGCAGACCCTGCGCCGCTCTGGTGCCTGACCCTAACCTTTGCTCCGAATGCCAGGCACAGCCCACACCTGCCTCCGTCCTCTATGGAAGGCTGCCCCCTTTATTGTCTTTAGCCAGCTCAGAAGACGGGGCGCATGTCCTCGGGCTGCGGCTGCCTTTTGGTCGCCTTGTTCCCCAGCCTAACGGCTGAGGCTGAGCGGCCGGCGACAGTGGCCAGAGAGCCCAGCCTCCGCGGGAGCCCCGGGTAGCCTCAGGCCAGCCGGCTCCACAGCTTCCTTGGACCAAATGACCTGGGGTCCTCGTGGGCGCGCAGCTTGCCCGCCCTGCGGTGACCATGGCTGCCCCCACCTGATGCCCCGGCGCCCTGGGCTGGTCTGGGGAGGGCACAGAAACCGGCCAGGTTTGCGGGAGCAGCGGTTCCGCTGGGCGGGCAGGCCGGGCGCACCGTGGCTGCAGCCGGAGGACCAGGCAGCCCAGCACCGGACTCCGTCCCCGTCCCCAAGGTGGCCTGCAGCGTCGCTGCCCCGCGGTCCCTGGGAGTCCTGTTCCGGCCTGGGAACTCGCTCGCCTTTGGGTGGGGTGGGTGCCACCCCTGGGTGTGGCAGGACAGTGCCGGGCGGAGGAGCTCCGAAGACTCCTGACTTCCAGCGCCACCTCAGCCCCTCTTGTCAGATGCTGGGGGCGGTTAGCTCAGGAAGGGGCTCGGGCCCCCA
The DNA here is from genome assembly GCA_004024925.1 of Scalopus aquaticus. Taxonomy (NCBI): domain Eukaryota; kingdom Metazoa; phylum Chordata; class Mammalia; order Eulipotyphla; family Talpidae; genus Scalopus; species Scalopus aquaticus. Next base: position 5,429 of record PVIJ01016054.1, read on the forward strand.
GGGAGGATGCTCCCGGCCCAGAGGCCGCAGCACTCTGCTGGACCCATCTCGGGTTCCACTCCAGCCCCACGTGCCAGGCCCAGGCAGGGGTCTGACGCAGGGACGTGGCACCCTCTCCCAGTGCACGCAGCGGCCCCCCAGCTCCCAGAGGCAGAGCTGCAGCCCGCAGGCAGAGCCCAGGGCCGGGGACCCAGGTGCGGGATTCGCGCTGCCTACCTGTGCCGTCGGGCCGGGGCATGGACTCCAAAGCCGCTGCCGGCTGGTCGGGCGTCACCACGTAACCCCTTCCTGGGCCGCGGTGCCGCGGGCCGAGAGGCGGGTGCGGCTGGGCGGCGGGCGGGCGGGGAGACAGGGCAGGCGGCGGGGCCTCTGAGGCGGGTTATATGGGCGCGGGGAGGGGAGGCGCCGCGGGGAGGGGGGCGGCCCCGGGCGTTAGCGCCTTCGGCAGCCGGCGGGCGGGAAGGCAGCCGGGCTGTTCAACCGTGGCGGGAGGGGAGCTGCGCGGCAGGGCCAGGTCGGGGCCTGGGCTGCCACCCTGCGCTCCGCCCCCCCAGCTGGCCACATCCGAGGCAGGGTCCGGGAGCTCACCGCGTCCCGCCTCCTCCTTCCCGCCACCTTTTGGCGCGTCTCCCCTGCTGGCCCCGGCCTGAAGCTGGAGGCGGGCCGGACCTCTGGGCCCTGCTGTCGAGATGGAATCACCCCCTTCCACGGGCTCGGAGGCGCGGGTAGGTGCGCGCGGGAGCTGGTTTGAGGGCACAGAGAGCCAGACACCCTTTGCCAGGGCTCCTTCCCCCCAGAAGCCCCATCTTCCCCAAACCCTGGTTTCCCCTGCGCTCCTGCTGTCCTGGACTCCTCCAGCTGGGCGCTTGGAATCCAAGGGGCAGGGCAGAGAGACGCTGGCAGGTATGATGGGTGCCCCCTTCTCCCCTCCCCCGTCTGTGTGTAGCCGCGGTGGCCTCCTTCAAGGCCACGTGGGGGTGGAGGCCCCAGGGCTGAGCATGGGAAGTCGTTTGCATCTGGGTGGCCCTCGTGCAGCTCCTCCTCCTTTTCCTAGGGGCCTCCCGCCCCTCTCGCTGGGGCCCGCCCAGCAGCCTGGCCTGTGGCTCCCCAGACATCACACCTTTATTCCCAGCCCCCTCACCCTGGGCGGGGTCGTGTCCTGTGGCCCCCAGGAGTTAGTCAGTCCCAGGCCCCCACCTGCACCCTGAGCTCTCCCCTGTCCCCAGCACCGGGTGACAGCCTGTTTCCCATTAGGGCTGCAGGCGGGCGCTCAGGCTGCCCTCGATGCAGAGCTGCCTCGGGCCGGGGCTTCCCCCATATCCGCTGCTCCACCCGCGCCCGCGCCCAGGGCTGCCCCCCTCAGGAGTGGCTTCCGTGGAGGCACCTGCCTCTGGGGTGAATCGGTGACACTGATGTAGCTGGTGCCCCTGGCCGACCCACAAGCCTTTCCTCCTCGCCAGCTGTTCGCAGGAGCGGGGGATGGGGCGAGACCGTCACCCTCAGATCGGGCGGGGCTGGGACAGGAACGGCCAGCGGGCGGAGCAGGACACTCACACGTGTCCCTTACCGCTTGCTCCGGGAAGTTGGGGGGCGCCGGCCGGGAACGAGCCCCGGTGCGTAGGCAGATTCTGGGAGGCCCCAGACCGGGTCTCGGGTCTCAGAACTGCGCAGGGCAGGTCGGGGTCCGCGCCGTCCTAGGTCGCCAGGCGCCGGCGGGCCTGGCTGGGGCGGGGGAGGGGTCATGGCCGCGAGGGTGTGGCCGGGGAGCGCGGGCGAGGGCGGCCCTGCGGGAAGGGGGCCGGCAGAGCCGAACGCCGGGGCCGCAGAGGTCGGCGGAGCCGCGCGGCGCAGGTGCGCGCCCATCGGCGGGGACGGCGCGGGGCGGGCTGCTGCGGCCCCGGCCCGGCCCCGCGCTCGGCCCGCCGCGAGCCGCTGTCCAGGCGGGCGCGGGAGCCGGCGGCGCCTCCACCGCGCCCCGGCCCCGCAGGGCGAGCGCCAGCCGTTCTCCCCCGCGCGCCGCGGTCGGGTCCGGCAGCCGGGGCGCCGGGCCGAGCTCAGCCGCCGAGAACGAGCGTTTGTCCTGCGCCGCGCGGAAATGCGGCCGAGCTCCTGAGAGCGCACGGTGTGGGCGCCAGTTCCCGGCGCTGCGCCCCAAGGCCGAGCTTCGGCGCGCCCGCCGCACGCCGTCTCGCGCACACAGGCCCAGGGAACCGGCGCCGTTTACTCGGGTTCAAACTGAGGCGCGCCCCGCGCTCGCCAGCGACCCTCGCCGGGCGGCACCCAGGCGCGGGCGCGGCTCCCAGCCGGGCGCGGCGCGGACTACAAGGCCCATAAAGCCGCGCGGCCGCGCGCGGGCCCTGATTGGCGGGCGCTTCCGTGTCGTCACTTCCGGCCGCGCGGCGGCGGTTGCCCCGGCTGGGCGGGCGCTCGGCTGCTCTCGGCGCGGTCCGGCGCGCGGCCGCGGCCATGAATTTCTCCGAGGCGTTCAAGCTCTCGGGCCTGCTCTGCAAGTTCTCCCCGGACGGCAAGTACCTGGTGAGCGGCCGGGGCCGGGGCCGGGGCCGGGCGGGCGGGCCCTCCGCGGGCTGGCGGGGACCCGCGTCCCCGGGGGACGCAGCTCGGGGCTGGCCGGGCGCCGGGGCAGGCGCCGCAGGTGCGCCCGTGTCTCTAGCTCAGATGGCATCTAAAAAACCTGCGTGTGTTTTTCAAAGTGACTCCCATAAATTGTTTCTTTAAGTCATTTCCGGAATTCCCAGTGAATTATGAAGATTGTTTCCCTCCTTAGTTTGGTGCGTTTTTGGTACTTACATTCTGACCAACAGATTGAGATGCTTGATGATCTCGTTGGAGTCGGTTTCTCCACTTTCTGTCCTAAATTCTGAAGAAAGTAGATCCCTGTTACCATTTTTAATATCTTGCAACAGATCCAGTATCCAGTGTGGTTTTTCCTGGTGTTGGTACAAAGACCCCATTTTGTAGGAAATCGCTGTTACTAGCGGCAATTTTTTTTAAAAGATTGATTTATTTATGCATACAAGCTGGGGTGCAGGCCAGAGGCGTGGGGCGGCGAGAGGGTTCACCAGAGACAGAGTGGGGAGCAGAACAGGCAGATCAGAAGTACACTGCTGAGGGGAGCAGCGGCCGAGGCAGGAGAGGTCTGCTGCGCCCTGGGGGTCAGCGCCTGGCCAGAGATGGAACTCGGTGCTGCAGCGGCTGTGGAAGCTTCATAGGCTGAGACTTAACCACTCCCCCTGCCCCGCCCCCAGGGAGGCTCCACTTCGCTCTCTCTCTCTTTTTTTTTTTTAAGGATTGATTTATTTATACACACAAGCTGGGGTGCAGGCCAGAGGCGTGGGGCGGCGAGAGGGTTCACCAGGGACAGAGCGGGGAGCAGAACAGGCAGATCAGAAGTACACTGCTGAGGGGAGCAGCGGGCGAGGCAGGAGAGGTCTGCTGTACTGGTGGCAGTTTTCAAAGCCACGATGTGAAGAAAATAGTGACATGTTTGCTGCCATCTGTTGTGTGTCTTCCTGTTCCATAGAAAAGTCACGTGACTTTACTTTCAAGGGATGTTCGTAAAATACAAACTAATAATCGACATTGACTTTATGAGCTACAGAAAGCGAAGCAGTTAGCATCAAACTAATTAACTCAGCAGATGAGCAGGAGCAACATGAAACCCGCTTAGATGTGGATGTTGCGGCCACACCCCGCGCCGGCCGTCCTCAAGGAACAGCGCGGCCGAGCCTCGCGCGGAGGCCCTGGGAATAGCTGAGGGGCGCAGGACCCGCCGCTCTCTGGAGTCTGCCACCTCCGCCCTCCACACTGCGCCACCAGATGGGAGCAGGCTCTGCGGCCAGCCGCCCTACGGCTGAGCCCAGGCCCCACGCCACCCACCTGGAGGCCCCCCAGCCCCCCAGACTGCGGTGGCAGTCACCGGGGGGGTGGCAGGGCCAGGCCCCACGCCTCTGGCCAGCTTGGCTGCAGATTGGAGGGACCCATGGCCCTCTGGGTTCTGTAGTTCAGGGAGAGGCTGGGGGGATGTGGGAGCGGCGCTGTGTCCTGTGTCTGAGAGGGTGAGAGGACGCCGGTGGACAGGGTGCCGGCCGGGGCCCGAGTGTGGGGCCTCTGTCCCCAGAAGTGGGGCACCCCTCCAGCGTGAGTGTGCTTACCCCTGCAGCACTCTGCCCCCCGCTGTTTATGGGACCTCCTCCTGTGGGCGCCAAGGAAGGGGCAGAACATTCGGTCTCCCTGGTGGCCCCACCTGCGCAGAGCCCCGCAGAGTTGCCCCGTGGACGGGCAGCTCCCGCTGGACATCCAGGGTTTCAGGTCCCCGAGTCAGAAACCGGGGCAGAGACCAGTCTGTGCTCCTGTGGCCTCGCAGCAGGTGGGGGAGCATCCCCCCAGAGGCAGAATTGAACCCCAGATCTTGCCTTTCAGTGGGTGGCCCCGAGTTTGGACACTCAAGAGGCCACTGTGTCTCCTCGCCCACTGCGCGTCTTCTCCGCCTCGGGCCTCTGGGTGCTGAGGCTGGGCGAGGGCTCCCGTAGTTCCCAGAGGGGCCTGTGCCTGCCGAACCAGAGAGGGGCTGCGGGCCCTGCGCGGGGGTGCGGCCGGAGGGCGGGCCCTCAGCGCCCCCTCCCCGGCAGGCTTCCTGCGCCCAGTACCGCCTGGTGGTCCGGGACGCCCGCTCGCTGCAGATCCTCCAGCTGTACACGTGCCTGGACCAGATCCAGCACCTCGAGTGGTCGGCTGACTCCCTCTTCATCCTGTGCGCCATGTACCGACGGGGGCTGGTGCAGGTACCCCACTCTGCGGGGGTGCCCTGGACGTGGAGGTGTCCTGCGGGACTGTGCACGCAGCAGGCGTTCGCAGGCCCATCAGGGGCGAGGCCGGGTTCGCGGCCCTCGGTCTGTCTTGGGAGGGACCGGATGGGCGGGGCAGCCGGGCACGGCAGGCGGGGGGTCCTTGGCTGACCGTCGCCGGCACGCGTCCTGCGTCTCGCCAGGTGTGGTCCCTGGAGCAGCCCGAGTGGCACTGCAAGATCGACGAGGGCTCCGCGGGGCTGGTGGCGTCCTGCTGGAGCCCGGACGGCCGGCACATCCTCAACACCACGGAGTTCCACGTGAGCGGCGCGGCTGCGGGCGGGGTCGGAGGTCGGCGCCCGGGCTGCGAGCCTCGTGCCGTCTCCGGTGCCCGGTCGAGCGTCTGGCAGTAGCCGGCACGAGGCCTTAGGGCCGAAGCGGTTCCTCTGATTCAGCGTCTGCCCGAGTCCCGCTCTCCTGGCGGGGGTCGTCTGGTTTGTGGGTGCAGGTGGTGGCTTCGGCCAATGGCCACCTGGGCCGTGGCCGAGATGCTGCCCACGCCTGGCCCTGACAGCTGGGCCTTGAGCCGTTTGCCAGCGTCTCTAAACGCAGGGACGGCCGGGCCCTTGCTTTGGCACCGCGGCCTGGGCTCAGCCGCCAGCTCCTGGGTGGTCGGGTGCGTGGGTGACGGCGGGGGACTGTTCCCGGCACAGGCGTGCGGGTGCCCCCTGGACTTCGTGGCTCTGCCGGCCGGCGTGGCAGGGACGGCGAAGGCCTCGCCCGCGTCATTGGCTGCCCCCGTGGCCCCCGTGGCCTGGACACGTGCTCGCCATCCATCCACGCGTTGGTGGCCGCTGTCCGGGAGTGGAGGGCGCGTCCACCTGCCGAGGGGCCGCGGGTTCACCAGCGCGGATGCGGCGGCGCCTTGAGTGGAGAGTGGGGTCTGCGAGACGCGGGACAGGGTGGTGGGCGGGGAGCGGCGCCGCACGGGCGCGGGGGGCTCCGTGGGGCCGCCGGAGTCTTCCGCGCAGCTGAGCGGCCGCCTCTCGCCCCCGCAGCTGCGGGTCACCGTGTGGTCCTTGTGCACCAAGTCCGTGTCCTACATCAAGTACCCCAAGTCCTGTCAGCAGGGTGAGTCGGCTCCCGGAGGCCAGTTCTCGGGGTTCCCTGCTCACCCTACCCCCCGGGAGTCGCAGCTCAGCGGCCGTGGTTCCCGCGATGCCAGACGCAGTCGAGGACTCCGGGGGTGATACGCGCGCTCCCCCAGCTCCCCGCCGGGCCCGTCTGGGACCCCAGGCTGGCTGGCCAGGGCTCTGCCCGCATTCCGGGGTGGGACGGGCAACAGGCGGCCTGGACGTGGTACCTCGTGGCTGACCGCGGGCACCTGGCGGGCAGAGCCCGGGCTGAGTGTGGCCCCCCGCAGAGTGGGAGCTGCATGTCTCATCTCAACCTGCTTATTCCAGATTCGCACCTCGGGGTTACGTCTCCCAAGTAGTTAAGCCCACAGGTGACAGCCAGCGGGTCCCCGCGCCCGTCTTTGGGGGGCCTCGCACCCCGGGGCGGGTCCGCCCTGGCCCTCAGTGCCCGCCTGTCGCCCGTCCGCAGGGCTGGCCTTCACGCGGGACGGCCGCTACCTGGCCCTGGCTGAGCGGCGGGACTGCCGGGACCACGTGAGCGTCTTCGTCTGCAGCGACTGGCAGCTGCTGCGGGTGAGCCAGCCGCGCCGGCGCCAGGGTCTGGCCAGGCCGCGAGGCCGTGGAGGGCAGCGGCCGTGCCCTGCTCAGCTGACTGGACCGCACACGCCGGGGCCTCCTGCAGACCGGGGCCAGGGAAACCCCCGGAATGTGGCCGCGCCGAGGCCCCTTCCACCGGCAGGTGGCTCTGGAGGCGCAGGCCAGGCCAGAGGGAGGGGCAGAGGCCGCGCTGGGCAGGAAGCGCACGCGGGCGGGACGCAGCGAGGCTGGTTCTTGGGCCGCCTCAGGCCTCTTTCCTCACGCCCTCAAGCACTTTGACACGGACACGCAGGACCTGGCCGGCATTGAGTGGGCCCCCAACGGCTGCGTGCTGGCGGCGTGGGACAGCTGTCTGGAGGTGGGCCCCCCGACATTGTCCCCTCGCGCTGCGTGCGGCTGTGCCCCGGCCGCCGGCCCCGCCGCACGTGACAGCCGTGTCGCCCGCAGTACAAGATCCTGCTGTACTCGCTGGACGGCCGGCTGCTGTCCACGTACTCGGCCTACGCGTGGTCGCTGGGCATCAAGGCCGTGGCCTGGAGCCCCAGCAGTCAGTTCCTGGCGGTGGGGAGCTACGACGGGAAGGTGAGGCTGGCGCGGGGCTGGGCGCGGGTGGGGCCGATGGCCGGACCTGACCGCCCGCCCCCGCAGGTGCGTGTCCTTAACCACGTGACCTGGAAGGTGCTCGCGGAGCTCGGGCACCCCGCCACCATCGCCGACCCCAGAGTCGTGAGTCACACGTGACCCCGGCTGCGCCTGCTCCCCCGGTGTGGTGGGCGGCCCCGGGCTGTCCCCGCCCTGCTCCGGGCGCCTCCCCAGGGTGGGCGAGGCGGCCACGGGGACAGGAGAGGATCACAGGCGCGGCAGGTGCAGGCGCCCAGGTGGCCTGTGCACCTGCTCGCTTGGCAGACCCGGCGCCATGGACCGAGCCCCCGGGGCCCCCCACCCCGGACGAGTTGCAGGCGGTATGGGCAGGGGCAGAGTCTGTCCCTGCCCTGGGGAGCCCGGGCGCCCCTGAGCCCCTCGCGTCCCTCAGGTGGTGTACCAGGAGGTCGAGAAGAGCCCGAAGAGCCCGAGGCTGGCGCCAGGCCGCCACCCCTTCCCTCCGCCCAGGGCCACCGAGAGCAAGTGTGAGCAGGGCGGGCGGGTGGGCCTCCTGGCCAGCAGGTGCTGGGCGCTCTGTCCCGCGCTTCCTCCTGGGCTTGGCGGCTGCCGGCACCTCCTGTCGGGCAGACACAGCGGCACGTGCTCCCGGCAGGGGGGCAGGGGCCTGGCCGTAGCCCTCCAGGTGCGCCACGGGAGGCTGCCAGGCGCGACGCGCGAGCTGCTGAGCCCTGGCCGGGCGTCTGCAGGGAGCCCCCCTGCCCAGGGGGCCCATGGACAGGACTCGGCCCCTATCTGGATGAAACCCCCCCACTGCTTGTAACCTCCAGGCCTCTTCCCTGGCTTAGCGCCCGCAGGCCCAAGCAGCCGGGGTGCGCCCGCCGAGCTGACCGCTGCCCTCTCGTGTTCTAGTTGAGATCGCCTCGGTACCGGTGTCCCTGCAGGCCCTGAAGCCCCTGACTGACAGAGCGAACCCTAAAATTGGCATCGGAGCGCTGGCTTTTAGTTCCGACAACTACTTCCTGGCAACGAGGAACGGTCAGTGTGACCGCCCGTGTGTCCACTGCCCCCGGGGCTGGGCTGGGCGGGCCGAGGGCTGCGAGGGCGCTGCTGAGTGTGGCCCCGGAGCCCCCAGGAGCGGCTCCAGCCTGGGGGGAGCAGCGTCCGGCCCGAGGAGAGCCCGGCGCCTGGTCTCCCTGCGGGGGTGAGCCGCGGCCCCTCTGCCCCCAGACAGCACGCCCAACGCCGTCTGGGTCTGGGACGTGCGGAAGCTGAGGCTCTCTGCGGTGCTGGAGCAGCGGGCCCCCGTGCGCGCCTTCCAGTGGGACCCGTGGCGGCCCCGGCTGGCCGTCTGCACGGCGGGCACCAAGGTCTACCTGTGGTCGCCCGCCGGCTGCCTGTCGGTGCAGGTGCCCGGGGAAGGTGAGGCCCCAGGCCACGGCTGCAGGGTGGAGGGGCTCTGGCTGGCCCGCCGCCCTAACTGTGGACCGGCTCCCCAGGGGATTTCCAGGTGCTGTCTCTGCGCTGGCACGGCCGCGGGGACTCACTGGCGCTCCTCGGCAGGGACCACTTCTGCCTGTGCTTCCTGGAGGCGGAGGCGGGCCCCCGCCCGGCCCTGGGGCAGCTGGGGGGCCACACTTAGGGGCCGCCCGCAGCAGGAGCCCTCGCCGGGGCCTTCTCCACCCTCGGCTCCGGGTGGAGCCACGTTTACATTTCTACCTTGGGAAGTCTTTGTAAATATGTACTGTGTAAACTGCAACTTTTCTTATTTAAAATAAACGGTTAATTTATGAAATGGCTGGCGCTTATCTTTGGGAAAGGTCTCGGTCACGGAGGTTTTCTGGGTCAGTTTTTAAGTTGGGGGTTTGCCGTCTTAGGCACCCGAGGCGTCTGCTCTGCGGTGTGGGGAGGGTGCCGGGGGCAGGCTGGGGTCTCAGCTGGGCCTGCCCCGGACTTGCCCGGCTGTGGGGGGGCAGTCCCTCGCATCCTGAGCCAGCCCAGCAGGCAGAGCGCACACGCCGCGGCTTAAGCCTCGAGCACGCCCATCTGAAAGCCCAGCGTCTCCCCATTGCCCTTCCCTGCCGCCCCTGCAGATGGGCACCGCCGCGGGGGAAACGAGATGACACCTGTGAGCGCACTTGTTTATCCACAAAGGCTCCTGTCGAGGCAGCAAGCAGGGAGGGTGTGGGGCGCCCCCGGCCCCAGAGGCCCCAGCCGGTGCCCGCGAGTGCGTCCGCCGCTGCACGAGACCCTCAGGCCTCGGTTCTCCACCGCTGCCCCCAAGAGCGGCTGTGAGGGTCGTCTCTCAGGCCAGCCGCAGTAGGGACGTGGCTGCCTGCGGGCGTTCCTGGGCTGGAGGGGCCTCACGCATGCAGCAGAGCGGGTGAAGGTCAGAGGGGCTGCAGGCCAGACCGCTGACAGGCGGGAGCTTCTTCCCGACCTGACGGAGCAGACGCCCCCTCTCTCCCGCCCGCCGCTCTGCTTGGTGTGGAGGAAGGGGCCAGCTCCGAACACAAACCTGGAGGCATGCGGCGGGCACTGGGCTCGGCCCCGGGCCCCTCAGCTGTGGGGCCTACCGGGCATGGGCCAGCGGGTGCCCTCCTGGGCAGAAGTTGGCATGCAGGGGCACCGGGCGGGAAGGAGCAGGAGCCCAGCAGCGCCACCCAGAACAGGAAACGCAGCTCTATGTGAAGTGGGGTCCGGCCAGCAAGGGCCGCGAGGCCTCCCGCGCCTGAGCTGCTCTCGGGGCCAATGCCCGGCCCTGAGGCGCTGCAGCAGCCTGGCCAGTGGGTGCGGGGCACTAGAAGCCGATCTTGCCTCTGGTCATGGAGTAGCCCAGCTTGGCCTCGTTGTTGATGAAGGACATAAGCCCCACGTAGGTCTCGATGAGGAGCGGGCGCTCCAGGACCAGCACGCTGCCGGCCTGCCCCAGGGAAGGGCTCTCCTTCTGGGCCTTCTTAACAGCCTGGATCAACAGGGCTTTGAAGCTGTCCAGCTGCAAGGGAAACACGCCGACAGGCTCGTACAAGGACAGGGCCCCCGCGTCCCCCCCAGAGCCCACCCGGCGGCCCCGCAGCCCCCCGAGCGCGGCTGCTGTGTGTCCAGAGCTGGGGCGCGGCTCTGCAGGCCCAGGCGCTCGGCCACAGGGGCCCGCCTCAGCTCCCCCGCCCCGGGGCTGTGGCTCACAGCTGGCGCGCAGGGGCCTCCCAGGCCTCAGGCTCTGCTCACAGAGAGCCCATGGCCGCTGGCAAAGCCCTGGGGCCCGTGCCCGAGGTGACCTGGCAATGGAAGCCATAGCTAGGCTGACGGCTGGCCGGGCTCGAAGCCGTCAGAAGCACAGAACTCATCGCTGAGAAGCTTGCCGGGGCCTCGGTGTCGGGCGTGGGTTACGGCCCCGTCCGGCCGGGTGGGCAGCGCTGCCCCTCACCTGGCACAGCGAGGCCGTCTTCTCGTCGGCGCCGGCCATCGGGTGCTCTATGAAGGTGGCATAGGGCACGTTCGTAGACCAAGGGTTCCATCTGCTTATGAAGGATGGGCGGCTCTGCTTGTCCCACTGGACGCGAATCCCGAACCCTTCTCGCCTGACAAGGAAAAGACCGACCTGGACGTCACGCAGAGGCCGCAGCTCCGTGAGGACGGGCGGGAACAGGCCCCGTGGCCACACCCCGCGCCTGGTCCCTGGCAGCTTTCAGCTACCAGCCTTGATGGACGTCACTCTGGCGAACGGAATTCGACCTCCACGGTGCTCGAGTGGGCCACGGCCACGGCGCCGACAGGCAGCAAGGCACCTGTCCACCCTCCTGGGGGCCTGACTGTCCAGACCTTTCCGGCTCAGCCTCCGTAAGCCCGGTTCAGACCTGCTTCTCACGCCTCGGAAAGCTCCCCAACGTGCGGTCATCGGCTCTTGGAAGTCGTCCGCTGGCTTTTCACACGTGTCCGCCCTCACCCTGCCCCGTTGTTCCGTTTAAAAAGCCGGAGCACGGCCCTGGGCCCTCTGGCCTCGAGGGCTGACTTCGCCCCCAGCCCGTGAGGACCCCCCTGGGGCTGACCCCGGGGCAGCCTCCGACACTTACTTATTGAGGGACTTGGGGGGGAACTGGAACTCCCCGAAGGAGATGGTGTCCACCGCGTCCAGGGCGATCCTGACCACCTGCTGGCACTGCAGGCTGATGAAGTCGTACTTGCAGATGAGCAGCGCCTGGTCGGTGACCAGCACCAGCCGCTCCTTCTCGTTGTTCCAGTGGTCCACTCTGCGGGGGCGGGGCGGGGCTGAGCGGCGGCGGCGGCGGCGGCGGCCCCCCGGCCCCCGGCCCCCCGGCCCCCCCGCCCCCGCCCCCGCCCGCGTACTCGGTCAGCAGCCACACCCCCTGGACGTCGCCGTCCTCCAGCGGCCGCACCGCCGCGCGGATCTCCTCCACCGCCTGCTCGATGGTCCCGGGCTGCGGGGAGGGCGAGGTCAGCGGGCGGCGGCGGCGGCAGCGGCAGAGGCCGAGGCCGAGGCCGCGCCCGCCGCGCTCACCCGGAACACGAAGTACTCCTTGACGCGCGCGCGGCGCGTGGGGTCGCGGACGCTGAGCGGCCACAGGGTCTGGCGCTGCGGCGACCCCGCCGGCCGCCCCGCGCCCGCGCCGCCGCCGCCCTCCGCGCCGGCCGCCAGCAGCGCCGTGGGGCTCGTGCCCGCCGAGTCCACGGAGTCCCGCAGCTGCAGCATCGCCGCGCCCGCCGCCGCCGCCGCGCCCGCCGCCAGGCCGCGGACCCCGCCCCGCCCGCCCGCCCGCCCGCGGGCCGCCGCGATTGGCTCCGCTCGGCAGCCCCGCCTCGGGGCCCGCCCCCGCCGCGCGCGCCGGCCCTCGCGATTGGCTCGGCTCTAACGTCTTCCGCTATTGGCTCCGCCCTGCCGCCGATCACAATCGTTCTCGCCCCCGCCGCGCCGGAAGCGGCCGTCGCGCACACGCCCACTTCCTGTTTACTAGCCGGGGGGGGCGGGGCCGAGGCGGGTTGCCAGGGAGACGCAAGGGCGGGTGGAGGCGAGCGCCGCCTGGTGGCGAATCCCGCGTCGCGTCTCGGCCCCGCCGACGCCGGGCCGAGCCCGACCTGCGCCCCCGCCCGGACGCGCCCCCGCGGGGCCTGGACGCACCCACACCCTCTCCCGGGCGGACGGGCCGAGCTGGCTGGGTTGGGTCTGCCCGCTGCGGGGGGACAAGCGGGCAGAGAGGCGGGGCGGGAGTGGCCGGCCCGCGGTGGCGGAGGGACTAGGCGCCCTGGGGGCAGGTCTGGCCCCGCTGTGGGGCGGGCCCGGGGCGCGTCAGGGTGGACAGGGCAGCGGGCGGCGCCGCGGAGACGGCAGGCGCCGGCCGGACTGCGGGCAGGCGCGGACGGGGCCGAGTCACGGGCTTCGCGCCGCGCGGAGGGTGCCTGGGGTGCTGCTCGGCGGGCGCGTCCTCACCTCCTAGCGGCCACCCCGCCCTCGCGGGTGCAACCAAGCCGAGAACCGGCCCAGGACCCGGCGCTGGGCGCAGGGGTGGGCAGAGGCCGGGGGCGGGCGGGGAGACGGGCGCGGGGCGCGATGGAACCTCTGGACGGGGCCGGGGCGGGTGGCGTCCTTGGGGGCGGACACCCCGGGGAATGGGGGAAGAAGTTGCTCGGGCGGGGCCCGCGACCTGCCGGTGGGGCCCTGCTGTCCCAGGACGCTCGGAGAGGCCGGCGGGGCCTTCAGGCTGGGGTCTGCGTGCCGGTGGACGGCCGCGGGCGCGCGGCGGGGCGACGCTAGAGAAGCTTGGGGCGCGCCCTCACCGCCGCGGCCCAGCTGCTCATCTCCTGGGGGCCGTGGGGGCCGTGGGGGCGGGACTGCGGCTTCGGGAGCTGCGCTGGCCCGAGCCTGTCTGCAGAGACCCCGTATCCCAAACGTGCCCCGACCCCGGTGCCGAGGTTAGGAGCTGGGGAGACGGTGTCCCCGTCACACGCGGGCGCGGGGGGCTCCGGCAGAGGCTGTGTGGGTCCGGGGGTATGTCGCTCCCCGCTCGCGCGGGTCTGACTGGAGTCCACGGCCGGCTCCAGGGAGCCGCGGCCGCCCTCCGGGCGCTGAAAGGCTGTTCCCGCACCCACCAGCAGGCGGCGGAGTGGCACGTCCAGGGGCCAGCTGCGGCGGCGGGCGACAAAAGCAGGGGAGCCTTTGACATCTGTCTGCAATGGAGGCGGGGGTCGCGGGCAGAGTGGGGCCAGGCAGGAGCCTCCGGGTGGGACCCAGAGTTGCCGGGCTCCAGGTGCGGCTCCCCCACTTGGAGGTCGACGTGGCCGGGAGGGTGACCGTTGCAGGCCCACCTTCCAGACAGGTGCGGCCGTGGCCGCGGGGGCCAGGCGCTTGGCGGCGGAGGGGAGCGCCGTGTGATCAGTTAGAGACAGCCTCAAATATTTGACTTTGGGGGCCTCCCTGGGGGCGCAGGGGTTGCGTCCTGGCGCTATGAAGGACCACAGCCGCTGCAGCACGAGTCCATCCCCGGCCAGGGAGCTCCCCGCAGGGTGCGGCAGGCCCCTCCTGTCTCCCCGCTGCTCCCCTCAGCAGTGGGTTCCAGAGGATCCGCCTGTTCTGCTCCCCACTCTGTCTCTGGGGAGTCGTCTCACCCCCTCACCTCTGGCCTGCACCCCGGCTCTTGTCTGCATAAATAAATGCATCTTTTAAAAAAATCTGGCTTTGGTGGGCCACAGCAGGGCCAGGCAACTCCGGCAGACGCCTGGGCATGCAGAGGGGCTCTGCGGCCGGGCCCCAGGGCAGCGGTGGAGCACATTGGCCCTGCTGACCGCCTGCTGCCGTGGGTGCCGGGGCGCTTGCCTCGGCCAGCCCGTGCCAGCCCCGGGCGCCTCAGGCGAGGTGTGGGCCGGCGGGCCGGGAGGCCACTGCTGGGTTGGGGTGTCGGCTCTGGTCAGCGGGGGCGGGGGCGGGCGTGCCGCTCGCCCTGAGGGCCCGGGGCTGTCCAAGGCCCAGCGGCGGGGTCCCGGCCCCACACTGGCTCGTCTGGGAGGACCCCGTCTGCCGGGGCCGGGGGGCCCCTCTGCAGGCTGCCAGGGCTCCCCCCGGCCAGCTCCTGGCGTCGCGCGACTCGGCGGTCTGATCTCACCCGCCCCGTGGCCTCCCCCATGTCCGTGTCGCCAGCGGCCCCTTCTCTCCCGAGGCTCCCAGGAGAGCGCCGTCCCGTGCCCAGGAGCCCGCGGAAGAGAGTGTTCGGGGCCCTCTGCCCCGCAGCCCCCACTGTGATTCACAGGATCTCCCGGACCCCCGCCTTCCGCCTCCAGGCTGGGGAGTCTTCTGGGGCAGCGAGCCTGTGTCCACTGTCCGGGGTGCTGCCGGAGGGGGTGCGTGTTTTTAAAATGCCCACGCGATGACTCAGCGCCCAGCGGGCCCCGTCTGCACCGAGCCCGGGCCCTCGAGGGGCTGTGCGGTCAGGATGGGCACGTGTGCCCCGTGCCCGGGCAGGGCGGTGTCCGGCTCTCCCTGGCTGGGCCCTGGGGAAGTGCAAGGCCCGGCCTGCGCCCAGGGCTGGGAGTCCTGCGGGAGCCGCCTGGCCACACCAGAGCAGGGTGGGCGCTGGGGCATGTTTGGCGCCCGGCGAGAGCATGTGTGGTTTGGGGGGATGGTGGAAGCACCCTCAGGCCGCCGTCCTCTTGGAGCCCCACTGGGCGTGGGGCTGGTACAGGCGGCTCTGGCCGAGTGTGGGGCCATTCTCCTGGGGGGCCCTTAGAAGAAGAGCAAGAGACCCCGGCCCCCCGCCGTGAGGCTCGGGAGAGGCCGGCCCTCCGGGGATGGGGCCCTCCGGGGCCTCACGTGCCCTGGGGTCTGAGGCGGCGGCCGCTGCCGGTGGTTTGCAGTGGTCCGTCTCGGTGCTGCTGGTTTTCTAGATCTTACTCTTCACGGCTCTTCAGAGCCCATCTGCAGGGTGTTTCTCTATTGTCTCCTGGTTCCTGGACACGGGAAGTGCCCGGGCGCCCCTGGACGGGCAGGCGGAGCGCGGCGGCTTCCTGAGCAGGCTCTTCCTGGCTCGCGGCTCCGGGAGCCCTGCACCCCACCTCGAAGCGGCTGCGCGTGACCTGGCGGCTTCTCCCGCCCAGAGAGCGGCGCCGGGCGCCCGCTGTCCCGGTGGTGCTGTCCCCCGAGCGTGCGTGTCCGTCACAGGAAGACGACCTCGCTCTGCTCCTAAGCGACGTGGACTCGTCACGGAGTCGGCCCAGACGGGGGCAGTCTCGCGGCCTGCAGCGCCCGGGCCTCGGGCTGGGGAGCTGTCGGAGGACGTGGCTCGCCCCACGGGGTGTTGTCTGCCACCCAGAGCTGACCGGACACGCTCGGGGGCCAGCCAGACTTGTGGGGACCTCCGTCCGCTCCGCCCTGGCAAGGAGCAGGGTCACTGAAGGCCCCCCAGCCAGAACCATGTTCGGCGGCCAGATCTTCAGCTTATGGCTGGGGGGCTGGGGTGCTGCCCCCCTGGACTCCGTTTCCCCATCTGCAAAGCAGGGCGGTGGCAGGGCCAGCCTGAGGGGCCCCCCATTAAGGTGGCTGTAATCCCGCGGGAGGCGGCCGACAGCGGGGGGCGCTGTTGCATCTCCTTTGCTCTGGACAGCGGGGGTCCCGCCGGCTGAGGCCCCCGGGGGCTGCGTGCTCTGCAGGACGGAGGCGCCTTGCGGGGCGTGGGAGGAGGGAGGTCCCAGGAGAAGGGGAGGCCGACCCCCCGTCACGGCCGACCTGGTCCCCAGATGGCCCCCCGAGAGCGCACCTTCCTCTGCGCTTCAGAAACCTCCCCAGGGGATTGTCCGCGCAGGGACTCTGGGTCCCTGGCACCCCTGGAGACCCGGCCCTCATCCCGCAGGAACCAACCGGGGTTGAAGAGGAGAGAGGAAACCCTCGCGAGGCGAGCCCTGCCCTGGACACCCCCGCCCCGGGCAGGGCGCCCCTCACTCCAGGCTTCCGGCCAAGTAACTGCACGGAAAAGGGGTAAAAACGCCCGGAGGGGCGTGTCGGAGGCGCCGGCGCGGAGGGTGGGCGGTGAGGATGGGTCGGGGTCCGGCCTCGGAAGGGGCAGGGGCAGCCCCGGCGCAGCCCCGGACCTGGAGCCGCAGCGGGCGGGAGGACGCGGACGGGGGGCGGGCGGGGCCGCGAGCCGTGGGGGCGGCGGGGCGGGACCCGCGGGGTGGGGGCGTGGGCGGGCCCGGGCTGCGTGGGCGGGGCCGGGGCCGGGGCCGGGGCTGGGGTCGGGGCCGGGGGCGTGGCGAAGGCGGGCCGCCTCTCGGGCGCGGCCGGCGCACAGTGGGCTGCGGGCGCGGGCGGACGGGAAGCCGGACCTCGGCACCTGCAGCGACCCGGGCTGGGCGCGGGCGCGGGCACCTGTGGCTGCGTCCGGGGCGGCCCCGGGCCATGGCGCACGCGTAGGCGGCGGCTCCCAGGGCCCGCCCGGCCGCCCGTGACCTGGGGACCGGAGGGGGACCCGGCGCCGGGCCCGCGGGCACGATGCTCTTCCTTCCTGCGGCGAGGGCGGCGGTGCGCGCCGTGGCCCTGGCCCTGGTGCTGCTGCTTCCCGCCGCGCCAGCGGGTGCTGGCGCCCTGCTCCGCCTGCTGCCCAGCATGTGAGTTGGGGGGCAGGAAGGAGGGCCGGAGTCCCGCCCCTGGGGCTTTGTCCGCTGGCCGCGAGCGGGATCCTGCCTTCCCCGGGGGACTTGGGAGACGAGGCTCTGCGTGGGTCCCGGCGCTTCCGCGGGCCCGGCCCCCCCCTCGCCCCTGGGCTCTGATGTGCTTTTGCACCCAAGGCCAGTGCTGCCCCCTGGATGGAGGCGGCCAGCGGGCCCTGGCCTGGCGCGGAGTGTGGCGGAGACGCCCGGGCGGGGGGCACAGTCTCACTCCACCCTCGCCTGTGGGGTGTGCAGGGGGGTGGCGCCCAGACGCCCAGCGGGTTTTGTGCTCAGCACGTGTGCTCCGGGCCGAGAGGCGGGAGGAGGAATTCAGCGCCGGGCAGCAAGAGGGGTCGGCGAGCCAGCCCAGGTGAATTTAACTTTGAAAGACAATTCCCCAACGGGCCGCCCCTCCGACAGCAAGCTGATCCTGTGGGCCTCAGAGGGACCCCTAGGCCGCTGGCTGCGGCGAGGGGCGGGGGAGACCGTGGCCGAGAGGCCAGGCCCCCTCCCAGGCTCAGCCCGCAGGCTCCCTGCGCGGCTGGCGGTGGGTCAGGCTGGAGCGCCTGGGCCGGAGCGCCTGGGGGACGCTAGGGCCGGCTCCAGGCTGGGCCGGGAGGGACAGTCCACACCGCGGGCTCCCACCCTGGACTTCGCTCTGCTCGATCGCAGAATTGCATCGGCAAACAGGAAGTATCATTCTGGTTTAATACGTGGGGGTGTTTAAATGGGGGGGTCTCCCTGCGGTCGCCTCAGAGGGGCCCGGCTGGGGCCTTTGCGCCCAGAAGCCTGAGCAGCCTGAGCCCTGCCCGCGAGTCTGTGGACGGCCCTCTCTGCAGAGCCCGGTCAGGCAGTTTGTCCGGGGGCCCTGCCTCCCAGGGTCAGCACGCGACCCCTTTCCTGGCTCCTGGGGGCCAGGAATTCCGGGGTGCTGGTCGGGGTGGGCAGCTGTTCAGCCCCTGCCTGTGCGGGCTCTGCTCTCGGGGGCTTCTGGCCCACGTGCATGCGTGTGGGGACTGCTGCGCCCTTCTCGGGGCCCCCAGCCCCCCATCCCCAGAGCAAGTGAGCGGCTGAGGCCCGAGCCTGCCCCCTCCCCAGGGCGCGGGGTGGGGCTGCTTCCGGTGGGGCGCAGGCCCTCGGGGTCACCCCGGCCACCTGTCTGTCCGAGCCGCCTGGCTCAGCCTGTGGGGCGGGCTGCAGGGGCCAGGCCGGCTGGTGGGGGCAGCGCCCTCGCCCTTCCCTGGCCTGGCCGTTTCTCTGCAGGCCCCCGAGGCATGGTCGGCTGAGCAGAGGCGGTGGAGCGCCCCCCGGATGCAGGATGTGCTCTTTCCGCCTGCGCCCCAGGGCCGAGGGGCTGGGGGGCACAAGGGCCCTGCCGCCCTTGGCTTCAGGGTGACCGGTGAGCCCCACGCCGGGCCCAGCCAGCCCTACCCTCGCTGGCCACTTTCCCGGGAGCCCTGGCTGCCCAGTTGAAATGGAGCCTCTGGGGTGGTTTTCTGGGTGCCGTAAAGACATGGGGGTGCTGCGGAGGGTGCTGGCTCCACCCGAGCGCCCGGGCCTCGGCGGGCTGGGGCCAGGAGATGGGCGTCCGGCCTGCTGGAGCCCCCGCGGCTGCTCGTCGGAGCCCCTGCGGGGGGGGCAGGCGGCCCTCCGAGCTCAAGCCCTGACTTGCAGGCCGCGGCTGGACACCAGGCCCTGCGGCGGAGGCCCTGGGCCGAGGAGGCCAGCAAGGCCCTGTCCCGCAGGCCGGGGCGCGGCACGGACGGCTGCGGGCAGAGGAGCCGGAGCAAAATGGTGCAGCCCCGGTGGCCGTTCCCTGGGCTGCTGCGCACTCTGCCCAGGCCCCAGGTGAGGCCCTCCTGTGGGGTCAGGCTGTGCCGCCCCCGGCAGGGGAGACGCTGGCAGTGAGCGGGCAGAGCTGCAGCGCGCGGGTCACGGTGGGAGCTGAGCGCAAGCCCCGTGGCTGGGGCCGGGGCCGGCGCCTCCCGGAGTGGGCTGTGGACGCCCCGAGGGCTGTCAAAGCCGCCCGGCCTCTGCTGCCCGGCTGAGCCCGGCGTCCGCGTTTCCAGCCGGCGGCCAGGGAGGGGCTGGCCCGGCCGGGGACCCCACCGGCACCCACGGCCCTGTGCCCAGGGCGGGCGAGTGAGGGCCGCCCCGGGGAGCCCACCCTGGTGAAGGGCTTGAGGGCCGCTTCCTGGAGCCTGGACGGCCGGCGCCGGAGGCAGGGCCGAGTCCCGCCCCAATGGTCCTCCGCTGACCCCGATGGCGAGGCGTCTCCGTGCGTGGGTGCGTGTCTGCTGCGTGGGCATGTGTGTGGCCCGCAACACAGAGCGCCGCTGGTGGGTCGAGAGCGGGGGCCGCGCCCCGGGGCCAGCGGCTGTGTAGCCATGGAGCCAGAGCCCGGCGCTCCAGCAGGCCTCGAGGCTGCCCACGTGCCCCGGCAGGCCAGGCCCGGCGCGAGGAAGGCCGAGGGCCCTTCCGGGGCTCTGGGGCCCGCCCTGTGCCACTGCCCGGCCACTCCCCTGCCTCCCTGCTCCTCAGCCCAGGCCCCTGCGCCCAGCTGACTCCTGCCCGGCCGTGGGGGCGGGAGGGGGGGGCCCGGAGCCCTGGGCAGACCAGGCAGGACCCACGCTCTGGCCAGGGAGTGGCTGCGGCACTGGGGCCTAGAAAGCCGCCTGCGGCCCCAGGAGCTGCCCGGAAGCCGCCTGCCTCTCCGCTGCCTCCCTGCAGGCCCTGCCCGCTGGGGGGCCGGGAGGCCACGGGGTAGGCCCCTGGGGCCGGCCCCGCTCTTGGCGCCTCCTCCCCGTGCCGTCCGCCCCGCGGGAGCAGCCTCTGCTCTGGAATGCCTGGGGACCTCGGGTGGGGGCCGGGGTCCGTGGGTGGGGGTGCTCCCAGCCCCCGTGTGGCCCTGCTGGAAATGTGGGCTTGGGGCTCCAGTCCCTGCAGCAGGATTGGCCAGCCCATGCCTTGGGGTCAGCTTGGAGGCTGCTGCAGCCGGAGCCCCCGCAGAGACCCCCGCGAGGCTCCTGTCACCCCGCACGCTCGCACCCCCTTCCTTCTGGGTGGCCGGAGGGCGCAGGGCGCGGTCAGTCAACGCTCGGAGGGGCTCGGCTGCCCGCCAGGTTGGGGCCAGCGGGGCTCGACGTGGCCGTGGGGCGCCTGTCGGGGTGCTGGCTCCGGGCCGGAGCGGCCGGACAGGGCGGGCGTCTCCACGCAGGCTCAGGGTGAGCGAGCGCCCTGTCCCGGCCGAGCGCGGTGGAGCGTGGCCAGGCCCGCTGCCCGTCCACCTGCGGTGAGTGTCGCGATCAGGGGGGACGGGGCTCCCTGCAGATCCAGCCTGGCGGAGCCCGAGGCCCACTCTCTGGGGCTGCCCCGAGCCCCCGCCCCTCCGGAGCGCCCCTCCCCGCGGCCTCGGCCGCCCTCGAGCCCCATCCGCACCCTGCTCCCCAGCAAGGACGCGCCTCCCCCACACTCACCCGTGGGGGTTCAGCTGCAGGCGCCTCTGAGGCTGCTGGGTCGGGCGAGGGGGCTGCTGCCCACTGCGCCCCCCCGCACCCCCCCGCGAGGCCCCCATCTCTGGGCCTCGGTCTGCTGCTCTGCTGTGCGCCTGGAGTGACCGCTGCGGCTCAGCGTCAGCTCTGGGCCAGGAGCGTGAGGTCAGGGCGGTCTCGGCCCCCCTGGCCCCTGCTGGTCTCCGCTGGCCCCTCCCCAGCCAAGGCCCAGGGCGTCTCCGCAGGGTCAGTGACGCTGTGGGGGTATGGCCCCTTCCCCTGTCCCCTCGTGTCCTCGAGGCTGGGCGCCCCGCCGAGGCCATCGGCCACAGTCTGACCCTCCAGGGCTCAGCCCCCAAGGTGGGGGGGGGCGGGGGCCGCGGCTGGGGTGCTGACCGCTGCCCTCTGCCGCAGGCCTCACGTGTGTGCCGGCCGGGAGCTGAGGCTGGTGGGGCACCGGCAGCCCTGCGTGCGGGCCTTCAGCCGGACGCTGCCCGTGTGGAAGCCGGGCTGCGGGCTCCAGGCGTGGTGTGCCGGCCGCGAACGCAGGTACGTTGGGTCTGCGGGGGGTGCGGGGGGGCGCTTGCCCGGGGGCAGCGGGGCACGGCTCCCCGAGTCGGAGCCACTAGCCCTCTGCCAGAGCCCCTGGCCCAGGCCCGGCCAGCCGGGGCTGTGCTGGGGCCGGGGCCGCAGGGGGGGCTGAGCGGCTGGAGACCCTTGCCCGGGAAGGGGCCCCGGGGGCGCTGGGGCTGGCGCCTGGCCTGCGGGGCCAGCTGGGGACCCGCAGCCCGACGGCCTGTGCCCGGTGGCCAGGACCCGCCGGCAATACCCTGCCCCCCACACTCGGGGCCGCCCAGCGGGAAGCTGGTGCTGCTCCTGGGGGCTTCTCCCCGGCGCCCCCTGGCACCTCTGGGGGGAGCAGCTGCTGGTCGAGGCATCGCCCCCGAGCCCAGCGCAGAGGCTGCTGCTGTCCCCGGCCGCCCCGTCTCCGGGACGGCTGCATCGGGCCAGGGCCAATGATGGCGGGCCGGGGGTGCGCGGGTGGGGGCGAGTGCCCCCACCCTGCAGCCGGGCGCCGTGGGCGGGGCGGGGCCGGCGCTGCCCCCACAGACCCACCAGGGCTGCAGCAGCTCTCCCCGAGCCCTGGGGTGGCCGCGGGGTCCCCAGCCTGGCCGAGCCTGGCGTCTGCACGGAGGGGGCTTCAGACCTGGGCCAGCGGTGACGGTTGGGGCCCGCCCCGGAGCAGTGGCCACCGCTGCCCCTGCAGCCCAGGACCCTCCTCCGTTTGGATTCCGGGGGGGCGTAACCCCCGGGCTCTGCGTGGCTCTCCCCGGGCCTTTCCCCAGAAAACCCAGCAGCCGCCTGGGAGACGCCCAAGGGGGGAGGGCCGCGGGGCAGGGAGGCCAGCCTGTGCCCACACCCTGTCCGGCGCGCTGCAGCCTGGGCCTGGGCGCCCGTCTGGGGGGCCCCGTGTGAGCGGCGGGCAGGGCCAGCCCAGCGATGGGACTGCAGCCGGCCGCTCTGAGGGCCGCGGCCGGGGGGCTGGGCGGGCAGCGGCTGGCCGCTTGGCCTGTCCACCCCTGCCCGGGAGGCGCAGCACGTAGCCGAGAGAGGGGTAAATATTTACGGGGCGAGGCCCAGCACCGTCCGCCTGCCGGGCATTGTCCACCGCGGCGCTGGTCCTCCCGGAAGCGGCCCCGTCCTGCCAGGGTGGGCCCCCAGGGCCCGCCCGCCTCCGGGAAGCAGCCCCGTGCGGGGCCCACGGGGTGCGGCTCCCTGCCACTCGCGGTCACCGGGGATGCCCTCCGGCCGCCCTGCTCACCGCCACGGACAGCCCCTCCCGCCGGGCACACTGTCCCTGGGGCCCCAGGGCCTGTGCGGAGCCCCGAGTCCGGCCCGGCCTCCACACGCGGCTGCAGCCGGTCTTGATGAGTCGCCTCAAACCCAGGACTCGGCTCTCACGTTCCGGAAGCCGGGCTGGGTGCGGGGCGGGCTCCCCGAGGCACAGGGGAGGGTCTGCTCCAGGCCTCCCTGGCCCCAGGCGGCGGTGTCCCCCGGTGCCGCCCACTCCCCGGGCCCCCGGCCTGCCCAGGCGCCCGCAGCGACCGGGCGGCATCTTAGCGACGACGTCTGCAGGGGCCGCTCCAGATTGGCCGCGGGCGCTGCGGGCTTAGGGGCACACGCAGGACGGGGTGTCGGGGTGGCCCTCTGGGCGGGTCGGGGTGTTGGGGACCCTGGGATGCTGTCGCCCGCACTCTGGGGGAGCGACGTGGAGGTTTCCGGAGCGCAGAGGCCGCCGCCGCCTGAGGCCCACCGGAGCAAGCTGGGCTGGCCGGGGCGGGGGGGCGCCCAGCTGGCCGAAGGCCGAGTTCTGGCCTGGGGAGGCGGGCGCCTGGAGGCCTGGTCCCTGCCGCCCTCTGCCCACTGCCCTGCGGGTGTCCTGCGGCGGAGGCTGGGCCCCCAGGGCCTTGCAGAGGGCAGCTGAGCGCGGGCTTCAGGGGGTGGCCGGTGCTGGGGCCTGGGCAGCCTGGAGCTGGGGGGATGGCAGGAGGCCTTCCACATCCTGGCCAGCCCGTCTCTGGTGGACACGCCCCCACGGCCTCTGCCTCTGAGCCAGCTCAGGGCCCAGCACAGTGCCCGTCCCGCCCGGGGGCCGAGCCTCCGGAGCTGCCCTGGGTGTTCCCGCCGTCCACCTCCCGGCCCCCGCTGGCCGCGTGGGGTCTGTGCTCCCGGCCCTCCTTCAGTCTCTCCTGCTCCCACCCTCTCCTTGGAGCGGGCCTGCTGGAAGCCAGCGGTGGGGTGTGGGGTGCCCGCCCAGGGGCAGCGAGGCGCCAGGCAGGCGCGGGCGCGGCGTGGGGCTGCCCCGCCAACACTTCCCTCCCTCCCCAGGACCGTCTACTACACGGGCTACCGGCAGGTGTACGCCGTGGAGACGCAGACCGTGCTCAGGTGCTGCCCGGGGTGGAGCCAGCTGCCTGGCGACCGGGGCTGCCTGTCCCGTGAGTGCCCGCCTGTCGGGGTCCTCCCCTGAGCCCCACCTCTGGAGCAGCCGCAGCCCCCTCCGGGGTCGGGCCTGGCCGAGGGCCGCAGCGGGCGGGGGCAGGGCGGGGGCGGGCGCCACCAGGGCGGGCTCCAGGAGGGGCGGCTCGTCTCCACGTCCCGGGGCTGCTCTCGGAAGCCAGGGGCCTGCAGGCCGCGGTCTCTCCTGCCCGCTTGCGCGGGCACCCTGGGCTGCGCCCTCACCCACCAGCGGCGCGTCCATCGCTGCCCCCGGGGTCCCGCCAGCCCCAGCGGGAGGGGGGACAGCCCCGTGGCAGCCTGGTCAGTGTCCTTCCGCCCCCGCTGGCAGGCTCTGCGGCGCCCACGCAGGCTGGAGCCTTCTGCGGCGGGGGCAGGGCGCGTCCGCAGGGTCCAGCTGTGAGGCCTTTGGGCAGGCGCCTGGCCGGTGGGCTTGGGCACAGGCGGTGGACACGGGCGGTGGACACGGGCGGCTGGGCCAGCAGCGTCGGTGGGTGAGGTGGCACAGGCGGGCACTGGCGTGGCGCAGGGGACGGGCAGGGGAGGCTGCGGGGGCAGGGGGTGGGCACCCCCCGGGAGCTGCCCCGAGGCCCGGCCCCCCAGCAGTGACGTGACGTCGTGACGTGGGGTGAGTGGTGGGGGGCGCCTGGGGGCCCCGGCTGGAAGGCTGCGCTGGCGGGGGCGTCGGCGTCCCTCGCGCCCGCACACACGGAAACTGCAGGCAGAGCCGCCCTCAGCCTCCCCAGGAAACGGGAAGGCAGGAGGGGGGTGTTTTCCTGGAGGGGCGCGGATCACTCTCTCCGGGAAGGGAGCTGGAGGACAGGAGGAAGCCGAGGGCCGCGGCCTGGAGGGGCGGAGGCGGCTCGGGCACCGCCTGCTCTCAGCTCCCTTGGCCGTTTCTGTGCCGCTGGCGCCTGGGGGCCACGGGGCCTGTCGAGCGGGTGCAGCACAGACCCCAAAGCCCAGGTCCCCGGTTTTTGCCTGAGGGGGTCCCCAGACCTCCAGCCGGACCCATAGGTCAGGGAGCAGAGCTGGAGGGGCGGCAGGAAGTGGGGCTCGGGCGTGGGTCCCCGGCCTGCCCCGGGGGAGCAGGGTCTCGCGCAGCGCATGCGGCCTGGGGTGGGGGTGGGGTGGGCGGCGCCTTCCCTCGTGTGCCCGCCGCGCCGGCCTGGCCCTCGCTCTCATCCGGTCTTGGGCGGCCTCGGGGCCGGGGGCCGAGCGCTGGGGCCGGCTCCTGGCTTTTCAGGACCTCGGGCACGCGGCCAGCTCCACCGGCCGGCCGACTTCCCGCCCAGCGGGGCCCCTGCCCACTCTGCCCTGCGGCCTCTGTGGGTGGGGCACGGCCGCAGCTCTGGTGGGCTGGCCTGGGCTTGGGGCTCCGAGGCGCCGCAGGGTGGCGGAGGGGCCCGCGGGGCCTGAGCTCAGGACTCTGCCTCCATCGCTGTTCGCTTTTAAGAGCTCGTGTGTAGTCCCGGATTTCCTTATTCCCGGCTCGGCTTTTATCTGCCTGTTCTGAGGCTCCGGAAGAGCCTGTGATCTGTCCCGCCTGGGGACGGGGCGGTGGCCGCGGAGCCTGCGGGCCTGCGGGGAGGGTGCTGGCGCTTCCGTTCTCCTTCTGTTCGTCCTGCCCCCAGCCCTGGGCATTCGGGACTCCAGCGGGACCGGGCCTGCCCATGGGGTTTTCCAGCCCCTGGGGAGCCAGAACCTTCTGGAAGCCTCAGTGTGGTTCTTCTGTGCATTTCCCAGCCTGTGAGCTCCCACTGGGGGCGGCGTCCATGGTGTCAGGGCGCCGGGCAGTGTCCTCCGAGCCCCCCCGGACGGCGTGGTGGGGTGCGGGCCCGGGGAGCGGCTCTCGCCTCCTGCAGGGCCTGGGCGTGGGGTTTCGCCTCCACCCTCCCCTGCGCCGCTGTCCCCCGCACCTTCCCCCTCCCCAGGCGGGCTCTGCACCAGGCCCGGGTCAGGCCAGGAAGGGCCGCCCCGTTTCCTCCCCTGGAAATGCACCGGCGGACATCCCGGTCCAGGCCGTGGTGGGCGGAGGGCACCCAGCGCCTGGCCGAGGCTGGCCGGAAGCTCGTCCCATGGGGGTCGTCCCAGACAGAAACCCCACAGGCCTGGGGGCGCCGGGCCCGGGGTCTCGAGACTGACCGGGCAGCTGGACGCTGCCCGTCTACCGTTGGGGTGCAGCCTTCCTGCTTGGACTCCGCGTGCTCTGCTCTGCCCAGGGCCCGGCCTGCTGTTTGCGCCCTGTCCTGCCTCCGGGGCCTGAGGTGCGTCCAGGTGTCCGGGCAGCTGTGCCCCCGGCACCTCCCACGACACCCCGCGGGGGACACGGCCGGCTGGACGTGAGTCTGCGGGGGGAGTGGTGAGAAGGAGCAGTGAGGGGTTCGGGCAGAGAGCGGGGCTGCCTCAGTGCGAGAGCTGGGGGCGCTGGGTTCCGGGTTTGCGGGGTCGGGGAACGGGGCTGGGGACGGTTCTGTGCCTGCCTCCGGGGAGGCTGGTGCCGGCCGGCCCTCGCCTGTTGTGTGCCTGGGGGTGGCCTGGCCCCACCCCAAGGGGCCGCGGGGTGACTGTGGCAGCCTCAGGCGCGTCGGGCCCGCCCTCCCACAGCCGGGCCTGCCTGGGGGCGGCAGCAAGGCCAGTGCGGGCACCCTCCGCTTCCGGCCCCGTCCTCTCCTCTTCCGCTCCGCACCCTGGCCGTGAGAACGGAGCGGCCCGAGGCTGTGGGGCGGGGCCTGGGCGCCAAACACAGGGCGCTGCCAGTGGGCCGGCCCTCTCACGTTTGCACTCGCGCGCCTCACCTGCCGCCTGCCCAGACGCACCCACCTGCAGCCTTGCACACGTGTGTGCACATGCCTGTGCCACGCCCACTGCACACGTGCTCCCGCCAGTGTCCCCGTCCAACCACACCAGCCCGCGGCCCTCCTGGCAGGGGTGTGGCCGCGCCAGGGAACGCACCGGGCCCGTGTGCCGGTCAGTGTCGTCCCTGGCCGCTGGCTCCCAGACGCCCTCCGGGTGCGGGGGTTCGGCTGGTGTCCTCGCCCGCCTGCTGCGTGTGCCCGCACGGGGCCGGGGCCCGAGAGAGGCTCCTGGCGCCCCGCTGCCCGGCAGGACCCCTGGCCCCTGAGCTCCAGCCGGGCTCACACGCGTCCCGGTCACTGAGCGCCCCGCACGCCGCTCCGGGGGCAGCTCAGCACTGCAGAGCCAGTGGCCCCGGCAGCTGCCTCTTGCCGCCCCCGTGAGAGGGAGCCCCGCTCCCCCGGTCTCCCCTGCGCCAGACGTGGCCGGGACGCTCAGATGGGCCGACCTTAGGCTCAGGGAGGGGAGCAGACCCGTCGGGTGCTCCCCAGGGGGCCGCCAGGGCAGCGGGGGGCCTGGTGAGGGTGCCCACACCTCCGGGCCGCCGGCCAGCTGGGCGGGAGGGCCTTTTCCGTGGGACCGGGAAGTGGGCGCTGCGGGCAGTGGGCGCATCGCGGGTCCAGGTGTCCAGGGCGTGACTGCGTGAGGGTCATTGAGGTCACCTCTGAGGGGCGCAGCCTGAATTTCCAGCCAAATGATGTTGTCGGGACTGGACAGGGTGGGGGCAGGTCGCGCTCACTGTCTACTCACCCAGTGGGCACCCCGGAAGCGCTGACCCAGGGCTGGCCACTGGGGTTCTGGCTTGGGCCCCTGAGTGCGGGTGCAGGTATAGACAAGCTGCCCGCAAAGTGGCCAATGGGCGGACTCAGAGCCCTGCGGGGGGTGGCAGGAGAGCGGGGACAGCAGGGTCCCCCTGGAGGCAGGGAGCAAGCCCGCCCCGCCCCCGTCCACCCTGGCGGCACCGGGTGGCGTCTCCCTCCTGGGCTGGGGCCGGCCTGGCAGGTGCGGGGAGGTGTTGCTGGGCCCTCGGCCCCCTTGCACCCCTCCCGCACCCCACCCTCCGCTGTCCCCGAGGCCCCACCCCGAGCTGGCACAGCCCGGTGAGGACGCTGAGGTCGGGGTACGCCGGCTGCGGTGGGGGCCTGCGCCCGGGTGGGCCGCGGGCTGCGCGGGACCCTTGCCTCCGGGAGCTGGGTCTGTCCAGCCCAGGCCCCGCCTCCTGCTCCTCAGGGCCAGGAGGGGCTGGGCCCCAGAAACAGCAGAGTGGGGCCCCGGGGTGGGCTGGGCGGCCTGCCCGCGCGTCCTCACGGCCTCTCCCCTGTCCGCAGCCCGGTGCAGCGCCGGCTTCTGTGTGAATGGCGGCCGCTGCCTGTCCGGCTCGGCCCAGCGGTGCCACTGTCCCCCAGGCTTCTGGGGCCCCCGCTGTCAGCACGGTGAGTGGCGGGCCCCCGGGGGCGCGGGCGGGGAGGCACGGTCAGCAGGGGAGACCCCCCCTCCGCCCCTGCAGCCCGTCTGGGGGTGCTGGGGGGCGACCCCAGCCCCTGCCTCGGCCGTCCACGGGGTCGGGCCTGCCCTCCGGCCGGGGAGGACCTCGCGGGAGCACCTGCCGTGGCCGAGGCGCGGCCCCGCCGGGCGGCATGGCTGCACGGAGGGCTGGTCGCCAGCGGCCGGGGTCGGCGGGAAGTGGCTGCAGGCGCGAGGGTCCCCAAGGGCCGCCGCGTCCTGCTCCCCGAGAGCGGGGGAGGCCTCGGTTTCCGCCCGGCTCCTCGCCGCGCGTGTGGCTGGAGACCCCGAACCGACCCTGGCGACCAGTTTCCGCGCTTTGAACTGAGTGTGGGGCTGTCCGGGCGGCAGGGGGCCGCGCCGTCCAGAGGGGCTGGGGGGCTTCCGGCCGCCCGCAGGAGGGGTGTCGAGACCCCCGCGCGGCTGCTGTGTCCACTGGCGGCGCCGCCCCGGCCCCAGCGGGCAGGCAGGCCCAAGGTGCGTGGGCAGCCCAGGTGTGGGCTTGGGAGGGGCAGGTGGGACTCTGGGCTCCCCTGTTACCCGGAAGGCCCCGGGCGCCCCCTGTGCCCGCCTCCGGCTGCGGGCCTCACCAGCTCCTGGGCTCCAGCCTCTGCGGGCTCACAGAGGCGGCCGTGGCCCTGACCCCAGTGGCCAGCTGGGGGCTAGGCCGGGGTGGGCTCATGGCCCGGGGGGTGCTGAGGAAGGCTGCGGGGGGCCTCCTCTGAGGTCAGCTCATGGAGCCCGTCCCAACGGCCGCTGCTCCCGTCGGCGGCCTCACCGGCCGGGGAGGGGACCCCATGACCCCAGAGGAAGGGGCAGACCCCCAGACCCCTCCGGCCCTCCCCCAGGCCTGCTGAGCGTCTGTCCCCCTCGGAAGGGCGGTGTGGCCCGGGTGTGAGGCGCGAGCTGGGCGGGCAGTGGGGCTGCGCTCCACGTGGCGTGCTCCCTGCTCCCGCCGCTGTCCCCCAGGCTCCCGCAGGCTGCCCCCC
>PVIJ01016055.1:0-14833 GCA_004024925.1 Scalopus aquaticus
CAACTGGCCGATAGTTCTAGAATCCAAGAACTTCTGTTTAGGCAAGATGAGTAAGTTCTAGAGCTCTGCTGTGGTTAATAACATTGTAATAAACACTTAAAAAATTAAGAGGGTAAATCTCTTGTTAAGTGTTCTTACCAACTAAACAACAAAAAACAACGGGCGGCGAGTGGGGCAGCCCACCCATGTAGCCGCATCAAGGCAAAATACAAAGAAAGCAGGAACCTGAGCAGGGTGTTGAGGTGTGAGTATAGGGTGAAAGAGGCAATTGGAGACAGATGCCACATTCTGCGCATGCTTGCTGTCCCTGCCCTATGACAGCTGATCTTGGGTTAATTTCTATATTTCCTTTTCTGGCCACTAGGAAGCATTTGCAAAAACCCTGGAGGTTGCTGGGGAGAACAGAAATTAATGAGGACCAGGAAATCATTTTTACAAGGAAGATGAGAACTAGGGCATTTACACTCTTCTCTTAAACTTGTTTCCTTGGCCATCTGCTTCCACACAGACATATAAAGCCCATGCTGTCCAGGATACCAAGCTGGGATTCTTCCTTTATGCTAATGATGTATTTTAAGTATCCCAAACAAGAACAATCAAAAGAGAAATGGTACTTGTATTTAATGACCATGATGAACTGCACATTAATTGCTTCAAAATGAAAACTGCTCCCCAAATGTCAGTTTGTCAATATGGAAGAAGTTCATTTAGAAAGTGTATCATGGGATTTTATTGTTCTGCCCAACTGTCCTGACTAAAATGCCAAGAGGCTACACTGATCAAATCCTAGCTTCTCACAAGAGGCCCCTGGGGTTTTTCTCTAGCTGAAGTGGACAGCTGGTTATATCCACCTTGAAAATTTCCTAATGCAAAGTGTCTCCTTAGGAAGGCTCTGGCACTTGGCAGAGAGTCAATAGGCAGGCATTATTTATTACTGATTTTCCATATTTAGAAATTTCTGGAAAGCTAAAGAAATTTCCTAGCATCATACATATCCAGAGTAGGAAGGTCCCACTGGAAAATATTCAAAATTAGGGGGTCCTGGCAGAGACAGTGCCACAAGAGAAATCATCACAAATATGAGAAATCTAACCATAACAGGAGACTGGTAGAATCTGATAGTTGACTCACACAATGAAAATATTACAGAACCTAAAAAGAATGAGGTAAAGGAATAATGCTATGGGAAACTCTTTGTGACTTACTGTTCAGTGGGGGAGGGGGGAAGCAGGTTACATGTCTCAGTGGACTTAAATCTCCATTCTAGAGTTATATAACTGCAATGGGGAGCACCATCAAAAGAACCAAGATGCATCCAACCCCAAACCATGTCCACACCCCTACATTAAAACTACCGAACTCAATGGCGGAATCCCCAAAGAAGCCACAACATCCACCAGCATTGGGGATTCCGCATTGAATCAAAGGAAGCCTTGGCACAGACATCTAAAAGACCATAAAAATAAATGAATGCTAACAGCACATTTTTAGCATCTTAGAAGAATCGGTACAATATGCGCTGGAGTCTGAAGGCTTCCTTACCTGAGAAATTATAGATTTCTTTTTTTGCCCCTAGAAATGCACTGCATGACCCCCTCACAGTGAGTCTTTGTGATGACACAAACAGCTCCGAATTGAGTATCTGTCCCGCGGGATTCTAGGCTTGGCTCTGTACTCTGCAACAGCGTGCAGGTTTCTGAAGAGTCTAGTTTGGAATGATCTCAATGGTCAGTTTTCTGGGTAAAGAGGTGTGCCTACTGTGTGTCTGCTACTTTACATGCTTCCCCCCCCCTGCCCGTCGTAAGAGAGGAGAGAGCCTTAATTTCCAGATCTGTCAAATTTAGAAATTCCCACCTTGCCATAAGGTGTAATAAGCATTAAATGACACACTGTGTAGTCCAAAGGCTTCAAAGAGGTAAGATATAAAAGTGCCTGTTGTGGTGCCAGGGATTAAATGCTTAATTAGTAATAAATACTATTTTTATTAATTTTACTATCATGCCAGTAGATTCCATCTTTCTGCTCAGAACTGATGCATTTAAAATGAAGGATGATTTAAAAGATATATGCAACCCCATGTTCATGATTTATAATGGCTAAAAACTGGAAACAACATTAGTGTCTATGGATAAATGATTGGGTGACAAAGATGTGGTGTATATACACAATGAAATAGTACTCAGCCATAAAAAAGATGAAATCATGCCATTTACAATAAATAGATGGACCTAGATGATATTATATTTAATGAGATAAATCAAAAGAAGAAAGACACTGTGTGATTTCATTCATATGTGGTGTGTAAAGGAACTAAACAAACGAATGAACAGAGTGAAACAAAGATAAAACCTTTAGACTATAAGACCGATTAGTGGTTCTCAGAGAGAAGGGCAGAAGGAATTGAGTGAAGGATAGAAATGGACTTTTAAGTGGCGAACCTGATGTAGTCCATAGGGATTCTGATTTATAATAATGCACATCTGAAACTTATATAATGTTATAATGCACTGTTATGTCAATAAAAATAATATTTAAAAGTAAGGGAAATGATGGAGACCACTCCCACTGATTAGAAATATCATGATTTCCCTCCTCTATCTGCCATACATCTAGATCCCTGACAGAGAGAAAGCAGTCCCTCCATTTTTATTGCTGTTTGTCTTAGTCTGCAAGGGTCACGATGCAAAACGCCATAGACTGCGGGGCTTCCACAGTTGATATTCCCTGTGCTAGAGGCTGAGAAGTCCAAGATCAGGGTCAAATTCTGGTGAGCACTCTTTCTAACTTGGAGGGGCTGCTTTCTCACTGAGTACTCACCTGGCAGAGACAAAAATTTCTCCTGTTCTTAGAAGAACATTAATCCCATCCTGGGTGGGACCTCCATCCTCGTAAACTCACCTAGAGCAAATTATCTCCCCAAAGTGCCACCTTCACAAACTGCAACTTCCACTTAAGAATTTGGGGAGAAAATAAACATTTAGTCTACAGCATTTTTGTTTTCTCTCTTAATTTCAAATACCATTTTGCATAGTAGGTTTGATTTCTAATTTAGAAAATAAAAACATTTTTCAATAGAGCCATTTGTAGTTCGCCTCCCTATTAGCTCCATGTCAACCTGTGTTCATTCCCTTTTAGAGAGAATGATCATTTCTCTTTTCCTTTTCCCCCATGCCTGCAATTTCTACATTTCCTACAATTTCTTCTTTCCCCACCACCATCCCTTATAACCCTGTGACCTTTCTCCCCTCCCCCTCCCCCACTCTCATAACTTCAGAATCCTCCCTTTGTTTAGGAGCATCCCCTAGTTTAAACCTATTCTGTTTGCCAGTCCATCTTCTGTGATTCCTTGCTTTACTCCCACATATATGAAAACATCCAAACCTGCCTTTATCTTTCTGACCTGCACACAATTTCCTCAAACTATGTCCACCATGCTGTAAAATGTGACCATTTGTGTATGTCTTTGTTTATGGCTGAATAGTATTCCACTGTGTGGACAGATCACATCTTCTGGATCCAGTCCTCCACCAGTGGCCACGTAGGCTGTGTCATGGCCTAGCTAAAGTAAATCACGCTGCGACAAACATTGTAGACCAATAGGAACATTTTAAACACATAATTTTCTTACTAGAAACCTTAACTTGTTAATTTTCTCAAGATATGTTGTTGTATTTTCCAACACATATAGGAGTCACTTTGAATAGATGTTTTTTACTTAGCACATGCAGCAATATACTAATGACTGATACACAAAACTGAGATGTTTAATCATGCTAAATATTTCATCATAGCCTGTATGACAGTACTAACTATTTTTACACAGTCTGAGGTTTGCTTTGCCATCATTCTGATACACCATGTGACACTGTACTGAAACATACTGGAAAAAAATCTCCACCATTGAGAACATCTCCCAATATCAGGAAATACTCTTCTCCACTACACTGGTTGGCAATTGCATTCTATGTCATCACGTGTTCCATTTTGTTAACTCACTTCCTATTCATGGACAATAGGTTGTTTCTAACGTTTTGCTACGAGATGCAACCTGGCAACAAACATTCTTGGCAAAAAAGTGGCTTTATGCATACCTTTGATCCTTTCTTTCAAATGATTTCTAGAAGGGAAATTGCTGGATCAAAGGGTTTATGATTTTAAGATTTTGCTACATACTACCAGGTTGTCCTCAGAAAGAGTACATTATGTCAACCCTCAATAAAGACTATAAAAGTGCCTACTTCCCTGTACCAACACGACACTTATCAACAGTTTTTAAATCTCTGCTTTCAACCTGCAAAAAATATTTCACTGGTGTTACCTTTTTGTTCTTTTACTTGAGCTGAACATTTTAGTCACATTACACATGTATAATAACTGAGTTTGTGAGGGGGTATGCGCTCAACTCTACCAAAATATGCCAAGCCATACAGCACTGAAATCACCAAGACAGGACAACCTGCAGCTAAGACAAGTTAATCCGTTTCCTTAGAGAGCTGAGGCATGAGATATCTCAAATTTTCATCTGGGAGCCTTTGAAGGCCACTTACTCCCATTGGCCAAAAAGCCCCAATGACAAATTATTTTGCACTGTGCTTACCTAGGGAAGCTGCTAATGGTAACCCCAAATGCATAAAGGGCTAGAAATTTCTCAGCTGTGGTTTGTATGCAGTTTATAAAAAAAAAAAATCTGTGATAAGGGTCGGAAAGGTATTATTATCCCTGTTTTTGGAAATAAGGAAATGAATGCTCAGAGAAACAAAGTGATTTTCCCAAGGTCAATAAAAGATCAGGACTTCTAGCACTCTCCTTAGTCCATTCCCAGTCTGAGGTTGCTAAGTAAATAGAGAGCTGGTAGGCAAGCCAAGCTTTTCCAAAGGCAAGTAAAAATATAACATACATAATTCAGTGATGGAGTGAGCCTCGCCCTTTCCTCTGTTCTTGCCTTCCATTCTAGCACTAACTCGGCAAAAGAAAGCAAAGGGAAGATGAAAGTAAGGCAGCTGGGCTTGGGAGGTCTCCCAAGCAGAACTAGAACATATTTTATTGGCTTCAGCATTTGGCGCCACCATGATAGTTGAGATGACAGTCTGTCAGGTGCCCTGGGGGGAACCACGAGGTCTCCCCACCAGTGTCCTATCCAGGTTGCTCCAGCCTCCCTGGCCCCAGCGGGTTTCCAGTTTGCCTTTCACATGGAGAAGCAAAAAGAAATGGGCCACTAAAGAGACAGTTGCTTTATCTCACCCCATACAAATATGCTCAGTGCTTTATTTTAATTTCTATGCTATTTTAAGTAAGATGCAAATGCACTAATTCCTTTCCATCTAAGTCACATTTTATGTCTTTCCAAAATATTCATTCCTTTCCCCACACCACATACTCAAAGCTGACCTCTGTAGTAAATAATGCATCACTCTTTCAAATGGCTTAATCATGAGTACCTATTCATTTTACTCTACAATGTAGATACAGACATACATAAAGAATATGTATATATGTATTCATAATAGGCACACTTGCATATGTAAGTACTATATCTATACACACAAGAAATGCCCAATGGGCTGCATAAATGAAGGCACGAGATATGAAGAAAGCAATTAGCATTCACTAAGAGACTACCATGTGTTAGGTACTATTATTATATTTTCTTATTTGCCCTTCTAAGTAACCCTTACGCAGGGACAAGATGATGCTGGGTTGGTCCCCCAGACCTACTGGACATTCGCCTACCTCAGCTTCCATGACGGTGGTGGATATTTCCAGGCAATCTACGGCATATGACTTCATTTTAGGCTGCATTAATTCAGGATGGTTCAAGTTCAAAGACCCAGCGCCTTACAAAGCCAAGGCCCAAGATGTGTCCTTTTGTTTTCAGCTTCCCTGATCATGTTCTGCTATGAAGACCAGTGGGTGGAGCAAAATGGAGGCCCCAGGTGTGTCCCCAACTCTTCAATCTTCCAGATTGTATCAAATGTCTCCAGCAAAGAGGCATCAAGTGAATCCACTTCGGAGGATATTTCTCAGTGGAGATCACTCAATCAATCACCCTAAAGGGTATGCACTCAACTCTACCAAAATATGCCAAGTAATACAGCACTGAAATTACCAAGACAGGAAAATCTGCAGCTAAAACAAGTTAATCAGTTTCCTTAGAGAGCTGAGGCATGAGATGTCTCAAATTTTCAGCTGGGAGCCTTTGAAGGCCACTTACTCCCATTGGCCAAAAAGCCCAGTGACAAATTATTCTGCACTGTGCTTACCTTAGGAAGCTGCTAATGGTAACCCCAAATGCATAAAGGGCTAGAAATTTCTCAGCTGTGGTTCTTAAGTGGAGGCAATCCTCCCCAAACTACGATAGTGGCAACTATGATGCAGCTATAGATTTTGACCAGGCCCAAGACCATGTATTTGTGAGGGAACATAAACCCAAATGGTCAACCTCAAGTAGGTGGCCCTTTGAGGGCCAAGGACTACATTGTCTTTCACCTCTGGAACTTTCTTTACTTACCATTTTATAAAACATTCTAAATACTTTTGTTGAGATATAATTCACATACCATATAACTTGTTCTTTAAAGTGAACAACTTAATAATTTTTAGCATATTCATAGAATTGTCCAACAATGCCTTAGTCAATTTTAGAACATGTTTCATCACCCCAGAAAGACCATACCCCCTAGCAGTTAACATGACTCCCAACCACCTTCCCAATTTCTTCCATCTCTAGGCATACACCAATATATTTTCTGTCTCTATGGATTTGCCTATTCTGGACATTGCATAAAAATAGTTCTAAAATGTAGCTATGTTATCTTTTTATAAAAAAGAAAATGGGGGCTCAGACAAATTAATTTGCCCATAGGCACACAGATGGAAAGTGGTGACACCAGGAACTACACCAGAGTGTGCTTGTATCTAAAGCCAACGCTAATTTTATCTTTCTATCCTATACCTTCCAGAAGATCTGGAATCTTGCCTTGCCTAACCACCATTTGCTTTGTGACATGGAATGATTCAACTTTGGATATTTGAGAGAAAAGACTTGTGGATCACTCATCTGCAGGTATTCAGAGACAGTTTTTGGTTGAGCATCTGGGCAGAGAGCAATGGAGTGAGTGAAGGCCCCATTTATGAAAATGGGTAAAAAGTGAAGGGAAAGGCAGGTCTTCTGGAAAATCTAGGACAGAACCAAAATGACACTACAGAAAATAAAACAAGGATTCACACCGTGAAGATCTCCAGCATGCAATAGTCAGCAACTGAAATAAGGCGAAGAAGACAGGAAGGATAATAATAGAGATGAAGGGTAGAGTCAACTTCTGCATGAAAGGCATTCTTAAGGGGAATCAGAAAAACTGAAGACAAACAATGGAAAAAAATAACAGGAAACCTTTCATGAGCTGAGAATATTGGGTTCCTCAAATTCCAGGCAAAACCAGTGAAAAGAAATCCACACCTGGAGAAATTGTGTGTGTGTATGTGTGTGCGTGTAAAATCCTTCAAGAACCCAGTCTAGAAAAAAAGAGGTCAATATAAAACAAACTATCAGACTGTCCTTCTCTGGGGGTGTTTTTTTCCTTCTGATACTAAGTAGTCTAGAATTTTTCTAGGAAAAATGAACACCTAAGGGCCCCAAAGCTGTGGAATAAAAAGCTAGTAATGACTGTTATTATCATTAAAATTTATGATGGCTAGCCTGGAGGAGCAGTGTGGAGTAAAGGAAAACCCATCTGTACATGCCCTAAGCTCTCTAGCAGTGTGGACATAGGAAATCATTCACACCTTAAGCACTGATATCGGGATAAACATGGTACTTTCTCACAGCTTTATAAGAAGGGTAAATGTGATAGTTTTTACTGACTTAGAAGTAAGCTGTACTTCTCAAAGTGTACAGTAATGTAAAGGACTGGCAAATCAATAAAATTTGAGAAAACAAAATTTTTCAACAATTACAAATTTTCACCAATAGAAACAGCCTAATGGTTTTCACTGTCTTAAAGGGGTTCTGCTCTGTCCTTCTCTTCCCAAGGAGAGATATCACCACCCATGGAGACACGTTCTTTCCTTCCTCCTCTTCACAACTCAGCAACAACGGTTACAAGCAGCTCTCTTGTGCAAAGAGTAGCAACTCATCACAGCCTCAGTTTCCCAGAACTTGGTCCCATCCCACTTAGTGGCTCATCAGCCCTCTCTCCAGAACGAAGCTGGTGGCTCCTTCTTTACACTCTAGGTACCTGGTCACCGACCTCCCTGCCCTACTCCGTATTGTGAGGCTGGGTTCATGCCTCTCCTGAGCCCTTTGTTGATGTGGTTGGCCGAGCATTGAGGAAGAGAAGAAGATTAAAGTTAATACACCTTTGGTACTAAGTTTTCCCTCAAGACTGCCACCATCACTGACATTCTTGAATTTAAAGTTGCCTAACTGTGGTATACACACCATGCCAGATGGTCAAGTTCTGTCCTTTAATCTCCATACTCCATAATTCATCCTATTCTATTTACTATTTTAATTATACAGGAGTGTATCACAAAGTGCATTTTAATTCCCTTCATGGTTAGGGTTGCAGAAGTATGATGTTTCCAGAGGAGATATGCAGATGGCCAAAGGTCAAAAGAAAAAAATGCCCTCATCACTTCCCATCAGAGAAATGCAAATCAAAACCACAATGATATATTAAATATATGTGTATATATACAGTTATATTTACACATACACACTATTCAGCTACAAAAAAGATGAAATCTTGCCATTTGCAACAATATGAACTAGAGGGGAGGGTGCCATATGAAATAAATCAGAAGCAAAAAAAAAAACACCAGATGATTTCACATGTGTGGATTATAAAAAACAAAACAAAGGGACTGACAAAACTAAACCAGAACAAA
The DNA here is from genome assembly GCA_004024925.1 of Scalopus aquaticus. Classification (NCBI taxonomy): domain Eukaryota; kingdom Metazoa; phylum Chordata; class Mammalia; order Eulipotyphla; family Talpidae; genus Scalopus; species Scalopus aquaticus. The sequence continues at coordinate 8,887 of PVIJ01016055.1, forward strand.
CCCTAGAAATCTGACTGTAGAACTGAGGGCACCAGAGATGGAGGTTAGTGGGTGGAGAGCAAAAGGGGGAGGAGGCCCAATGGACTACAGTGGAGGATTAAGGGCACCTGGGAGGTGAGTATGGTGTGATATAGACATAGACATATATAGAGATATATAGATATAGATCTGAACCTACACCCCTAAATCATATACACTGTGGTAAGCCAACATTACCTAAATAAAAATACAATTAAGAAAAAGCTTTGCAATGACACAAGAAAATGGTTATGGCATAGTGATGGTTAAACAAAACAAGACATGATTTTGCATTTATATATAATCTCAACTAGAAATAAAGTATAGAGAAGAATGGAAGACTATAGGGTGACAGTTGACAGGGATTATGATTGGGTACTGGATGATGGGATTGAGATAAAAACTGAAGGCAGAGGGGCCTCCGTGGTGGCCTTGGGGTTAAGGCTCAGCAGTACCACCGCGATGATCCACCACTGCAGGCTGAGTTTGATCCTGGCCAGGGAGCTGACCCACATGGCGCAGCAGACCTCTCCTGTCTTTCGCCAGCTGCTCCCCTCAGCAGTGTATTTCAGTCGATCTGCCTGTTCTGCTCCCCACTCTATCTCTGGGGAATCCTCTCACCCCCCACACCTCTGGCCTGCACCCCAGCTCTTCTACACAAAAATAAATAAAATCTTAAAAAAAAAAAAGAAAATGTATACAGAGATAAAGACATGAATAATAATCCTAACTTTCACAATAGCCAGGCATTACTATTATAAAGTAAAAGATTCAGATATACTTCGGGAAGTGTTAGGTCTCCATCGCCTACATATTAAAATACCTTTACCCTAAGTACTTGCTTAAGGTTTTATTTTTTATTAATTCCATTAGAAATAAAGGTTTATTATACAATGATTACATGTCAAATGTATCAGTAATGCAGCAATATAAACTGAGAATAATAAGTAACAAAAACATGGCACACTTACAAGGGAAAATTGATAAATCCACAATGAGAGCAGATGAGTTTTAACAAATGTCTTTCAGAAAGTGACAAATCAATCAGGCAAAAAATTAATACAGTCATAGAAGATCTGAACGACATCATTAACAAGCCTGATCTAATTGAACTGCACAGAACCCTGCACCCATCATTAGAGAATACACATTTCTTTCAAGCACATGTAGGAGACATTAAAGAAATTTAATCATACTGATCATAAAGGAACTCTCAAAAATCCCAAAGAAATGCTTTAAGAAAGAACATAAGCTCTTTTGAGAGACCTAAGAACCAAGAACCAAAAACAAATGGTGACAAAGGAGAGGGCAGATAGCAAGGTGAAAGGGAATGGAAAGAGACCTACTAGTCCATGTGTTCGGAAACTGAAATCGCAATCTAAATAATTCATAGAGCAAAAATAAAAATACTGTAACAGGATTTTAAATATTTTTAATATAGTATGGTATATAATTAAAAGGTTAATACTTTAAAAAATAGCGGCCATATCAACTCTGCATTCCATCGATTGGGATGATTGAGAACTATGTTAGGAGAAACCAGTGATTGGTCTCTTTCATCCACACTAGATTTCCTGCCTTGTGTTCCCCCAAATACCAAAGAGGACTTTCTAATAATACTTTTGAACAAAATATCAGTTGGAATGTTGGAAAGTTAATATACAGAAAGATGAACAAGATAGGAGCTAAAGAAGGGGTGGAGATTATTCTTGGTAAGAAAGAAGAGACTGTTTTCTTTCAAGATGGGAGAGAAGGAAAAGCAATGGATATAGAAAGTACAGAAAGGATTTAGCAAGCTAGATAAAAAGAATAAAAACCAACACTTGGTTATATTGCCACATTTGGATTCTGAAGTCATTTCTAGTAATGTACTTAAAAGTCTGTGTGTTCTGTAAGTTCTCTCCTGTATTCTTCTTTGGACATATAGTGCACAGTCATTTCAAAAATGAATGTCCTAAATGTAGCTAAAGTTTTGAAAAACTCATCATATTCCATTATCTTAGCTTTTGTCAGTTTCCTGTACTCTGTCAAGTTCCTCTTTCTTTTATATACTCTATCCAACTCAGGTCCCATTATTCCCTTCATTGTATGCATTTTCTATAAGTTGTCAATTGTATCAGCATTTGTAATCCATGTGCTGCTGACGGTGACTTTCTCGATGACGTGAAACATAGTCAGCCACATTCAACCACCAGGAGCACCCAAGACAAATCTACCAAGACCAGCAACCCAAGGATGATACTTAATCACAAAGACAATTCCCACCCCGGCCACAAGAGGGAGCATGTTAACATTTGTCACACATCAATGAGGTTTACCAAAACAAGAAGCTTGGACATCCCTCCTTGGACTAAATGGTACAACTTTCCAATGGAATGCTTTTCAAGTCTGCATGCGCTCCAGTAACGGTTCTAAGTCAGGCACTAATCCAAGCACTTCAAATGTATTAACTCACTCACTCTTCATAAAAAGTCATGTAAGGCTGTCATTATTCATCCTGAGTCTACAGATGAACAAATGGGACCGCTGATTTACAACATATGATAGATCACAGAAGCAAATAACTCTGAAGTCAAAATAAAGGATTGGTATTATCTCAAATAACTTTCTAAACCCCTCCGGCCTAAGTCAGGAATCATCAATATTTTTCTATAAAATATCAGGCCACAGTGTCTTTGGCAACTACACAATTCACCCATTGTTTATATGCAGACGATATATAAACAAATAGGTGTGGCTACTTCAAACTTCAATAATGGATAATGAAATTTAATTTTCAAGTATCATATATGTAATCATGTTAATTTTCACGTACCACAGAATACCATACTTCTTTAGATGTGCTTCAATCATTGAAAAATGAAAATGAATTCTTAGCATATGGGTCATATAAGAACAGGAGGCAAGCAGATTTGGCCCATGGGTTGGAATTTGTTGATCCCTGGTGTAAATCTTTAATACCTCCGATAACAAATCCACAGCAGGATAATCATTAGGATAATTTTTATTTCAACTGGAAACTGTAACAACAACCAAAAAAGGCCAATTGGAGGGCAGAGAGAGGGAGGAAAAGAAAAATGGGAGAGAGAGGAGGCTGATATAATCCAGCCATTATATTTCTAAAAATGTATTTTTAAGTAACCATGAATGTGCACAAAATTAGTTTCTTCTCAAGGATGTTCATACCAGCATGATTTATGATTCCAAAAAGATGGGTGGAAAGCCTAGATAAACAGCATGAAGAGACTGGGTAATAAATACAGTAAAGTGGGCCTCCCTGGTGGCGCAGCGGTTGAGCGCTGCGCTGTGGAGCTGTCGGCCGCGAGCGATGCCGGTTCGATGCCCAGCCGGGGAGGATCCCACATGGTGTGGCAGACCTCTCCTGCCTCGCCCGCTGCTCCCCTCAGCAGTGTAATTCTGATCTGCCTGTTCTGCTTCCCACTCTGTCTCTGGTGAGCCCTCTCGCCGCCCCACGCCTCTGGCCTATACCCCAGCTTGTATGTAAAAATAAAAAATAATAAAAAAAGAATAAATACAATAAAGCAATGGAGTACCATTTTCAATACCATGTTGTACAAGAGCATTAATGACATTTGATCACGTTCATAAGACAGTCAGGAATAAATGAAACTACTGCTATGATCTCATTTTTGCTAAAATCATATACACATAAAAATGCATGATACGCATCAAAATAAAACAATGGCTATCTCCAGCTGGTGAGACTAAAAGGCTTCGGTTTTCTATATTCTTTGCTTTTAATACTTATTATGATCACTATGTCTTACTTTCATAATCAAGAAAAATGAAGTTAATCTCCTTGCCTCCACCTCAGTCAAGTAATGCTATAGGACGTCTAGAAAGTTTTCTACATATTTCTCCTGCTTTCAGATATTTTTGGTGTAGGTCCATGAAAAAAAAAATTCTTTCCCAATGGTGACATCAGTGAATCCACAGAAACCATCAGGTATATACAGTCATGTCACCGAACAATAGAAATGCAGTGATCAAGAAATTCACACTGTGCCTCAAACATCATTTTGGCCAGAAGCTTCCCTACATGTTATTTTGAACAAATTATTGCAAAGTAAATAATTCAAATATTACATACACTTTATAAACCAAAAGGGAGCTTTTCAGTTCACAGAATATCTGATAACTGGGTAGGAAAAAAGTCTTCCCAAATTAGCTAATGATACAGTCCCAGTAAGCCTTGTTGATGTCTCATACAGGGAACCACACAATACTGAATACCCATCTTAATCCTCTTTGAATTAGGGCAGAAGCACAAATAAATGAGTAGAAGACATGAAAAGCAACCCTAACACGGGGCATTAAGGGATGCATAATATCCGCAAGTTCTCACTGGTAAAAAGTGAAGCTGCATCCAAGCGGTCAGCCTAATAAAAATTACTGACAATGTATTAAGTCCTAAATTTATCTAAATTCAAGCTCTGACCCAAAAAATTCTTGCCCAAGAATCACTTTTTCTACAACTCACAGGGCAACAAAAAAAAAAACCATAATTCTCTTCGGCCTCTCATGCCAACCTGATGCCAGCAAATCTCAGTGACTTCACTATTCTGGATCTGTCATCTTTGGCCACTGCACAATATAAAAGTCCCTTCCTCACTGAGAGTCTCCCGCTCATGTTCTGTGCCCGTTCTCTCTGCCTCTGGCTTCCACTCATGCCCTGGTTTCAAGATTTCTCATGATGCATTCTGAATTCTTAAGAACATGCTAGATGAATTCATCTCTTTCCTGAACCTTGACAGAAAGAACGCTCTTCCAACTCACACCTTTACTGCCTTCTGCCAACATTGCTTTCCCAGGAGGTTTTCCGGTAAGAACTTGTTATTCTTTATTTATTCTTCCTATCTCAACATTGAAATATTGGAGAACTGGCCCTCTTGTTCCACTGATTCAGCATCATGAACATATTCCTGAACCCTACGTCAAAATCTCTGATCTCTTGAAGTGCTCACTGCCCAGCCGTGGACGTCTCTATGCCTCGTGCTAGCTCATCCATGTGGGTGACCTATTCAGGATGCTTTCAGATCATGGCTTACGACAATCCACCCAAACCCTGACAGCGCTCTCCAAGAGTCCACTGATCCCTGCACTTCCTTCCAGTCTACCATACCAGGCCTTTAACATCACTTCCTCCGCTATCCTGCATGGAACTGATGACTACAAATCCAAGACCACTCCACTTCTTTCCACCAGTGTGCTTCTGCCTCAACTCCAATCCCAGCCCTAACCCAATGATAAAACCTCCCTGCCCTGCTCTACCCACCCCCCAGAGAAAGTTAGGTCAACCAGGCAGATCTCCAGTCTTTACTGTAATCTCAATGACATCTCCTTATAATTGTCATCAGCCTGTTCTCTGTTCTCCCCAATGAACTTGAACCTTTTATTACTCTGCTCAAAAGCCCCATAACGAACCAATTTCAGTATTTGACTTGTTCATTTGCTCCATTACCACAATTTAGGCCTTCAGCTAAAACATCCTTAACTTTCCACATCTCCATCATCAACATTTACAAATCACATCCATCCTCATTTTCTTCCCTCAAGAATAAAGATTGTGAAGTCCCTCATACAGTTCAAGGTCAACCTTTACCACTGCACTCTGACAAAAATCCCCTCCTATCACCTTCCGGACACTGACCTTCAAGTTCCCGCCTACTCTCAAACCATTCTTTCCACAAAGGCCCTTTGCTTCCAAACTATACTTATACCAGAGTCTCTACAATGCTTTTTTTTTTTTTTCAATACCTGTCTCTTAAGGACACTGTTCCCTGGAAACCACAAACTCCTCCATCAGAGGTGCTAGACTACTCACTAACAGGCTACTTTTCCTTCACTTCCTACTCAGCCTTTGTGGGAATGCTAGACTTAAATGGCCTGCCTGGCCGCCATTTTGGTT
>PVIJ01016055.1:14933-34171 GCA_004024925.1 Scalopus aquaticus
CATTGACTGAGGTATGACATTGCATCCCAGAGACACATCAGTAGAACGCCTTGTTGATAAGACTAGAGCCATGGGTGATGGTCTGGGGTATGGTTTCAATTACAACACCGGGTCATCGCGCAGATAAAAACTACCTGGTCAGCAGACTCATGTCCCCTTGAGGCCCTAGATGACATAAGCACATTTTCAATTTTAGCCCACACTTTCTCCTTGTCCTCCTACTCCATGAATTTGATGCTGTATGATTATTCTACCAATAAAAAGGCCAAGATTTTGCTCATTTGGAGCATCCTGCATTGTACAGCTTGCTCCACGACTCCTGTTCCTTTGTCAGTGTGGTGTTGTCAACGCAACAACCCTTCGTTCTACAGCATCTGCTCTCTACCCTTCCCACATCACAGAAGGGGCTCTTAGTAAGGTCAGCACTCACCTCCCAAACACAAAACTCTGTGGCCCTTTCCAGGGTTTATCTTTTGGACCTCTCTTCTCTGTCACTGATACTGGACACTTGCCCTGTCTTCAAAACATCCTCCTACTTTTGCATCCACGACAACGCATTTTCCTGGTTCTACTTGGTTCAGTGTTACTCCTTCTGTACCTATTCCCGTTGTCTCCCTGCCCTCACAGCACCTCTCCACTGAAATACCCTGGTTAATAACGTGCAATGCCCCGTTAAGATGGTACGCAATGACACAGCTTTTCTAAGATCATGGCCTTATCATCTGAATGGCACATAATGACACAATTTTATTTATGAACAAAATGAGAGACACAGCATGGGTTGGGGCTTTGGTTTGTTTTAAAATGGGACTAGGAACATGACTCTCAAAACATTATGAGCGCGAAATCAGACAAAGGCGTTTGAGGGGCCACAGCGACACCTGGCACGAGGCAAGTCTCCCGGTAAGTGTTTATTAATTCTGAATCAAGTCAATGAGACTCCTTGGCAATAAGCACTTGGTCACTTGTAAACAGAAAGGAAGGTGAGCAGATCACATCAGCCCAGCAAACTGGTGTACTCAGATCAAGGCCGGAGGTGAGGACTCCCTGGCACAGGAACCAAAGCCCGCGAATAATGACATGGCAGCCCACGGTCTCTGGCGGGAGGCCCCCAGGCTTCTCTCCATCAACCCAGCCAGCAGCAGGGTGAGAACCCGCCTCAGCAAGGAGGGGGGAGGAGCTGGAGCCCGAGCTCCCCAGGCTGGCAGGCCCAGCAGGCACGGAAAACATTCGCTGCCGCACCAACCAGTGTTCAGTCAACACTGACCAGCCCCCACGGCGACCCAGCACACCTTGGCACACCTCCTTATAAAGTCGCCAAACACCAGCACAAAGCAAACCAGTGGCAGATGGACTGGGTCCTGATTTTTGCAGTCATTCTGGCAATATGCAGCCAGTCTTGGAGTGCTTCTCCTCCCCAAGATTAATGAGGTCACCACGGGAGTTTGTGAATAGACGCAGGAGGTGAAACTGCCACATTTCTTTAGCTCCTCTTTTTTGGCCGTCAAGTAAAATTACCCAGTGTGGCTTTAGTAGTGCCCAAGGCAATCACAAATTTAGCACACATTACACATAGCCGTGGCAGCTCTTCCACTGTGCCCCTTATTCAAAATGGCATTTGATTATATTGGGGAAATATTTGTCCTTATATAAGCTTCCTTGCAATCGAACTGATTCAGAGATGTTTACACAACTTGACACTGATCTTTTTGAATTCGAGTGAGGTACTAATATATAACAATTTTCCATAATGGGATACAGCTATTTTTATAGCCATTTTCCTGAAAATATAAATGCTCAAGAGCTTATGTACACAATATATCCACTTTGTTTGGCAGGCAACTTTTAGTACAAAGCAAGAGAGCAGGTCACCCATTATCTTTTACAAGTGCTAGGATGCATCTGCAATCCTTTAAATGTCTCAAGGTATTCATCTGCCTAAATATAATCTCATTCTCACTTTGCAGATTCTGCGTGGATTCACTTTCCATCCAAAGGAACACACCGTGGGTGAAATTAAAAACATATAATGCCAACTAATGTCTCTGTTTCTTCTGTTCAAAACTTGGACAAGGTTTGTTTCAGACCGTTTCCACTCAATACTGATCAGCCATAAATAGAGATATATCTTTAAACGTGCTAAGTACAAGGTCAAGGACTTTTTGTAGCCTTTCTTTAATGTTGCTATAAACATGGCATAAAAATGCAAGCAGACAAGGGATGAAGTTCAAGGACAATGAGAGACTCAGGGAGGAAGGATTCAGAAAGCAACTTGCCTCTGTTCTTTCAGGCCAGTGTTTCTTCTGAAATTTTTGAAACATGAGAAAATCTCACAATACTGTATTATATAGATACTTCTGTCTGGCAAATGGAGTGGTTCTCATACTTTCAAAAGAATGGACAAGACACAAAGATGAAAGGCAAAAAATAGCAATCACATAGACCCTTCCACCCAGAGATCGGTGTCTGAGCACCAGTCCCTCCTGTTTCAGTGGTCGAGGGGCAGCGAGTGGACACACACATCCCCGCCCAAACACACCCGGCAAAGCTGAGATCACAATGTGTACAGGGCTCTCTTTTTTAATCAGCATTACACTACAAATATTTTCTATTACTAAATATCTTTATAAACTTAATTTTAATATTTACATCGAAACCCTATCATATAGGTATACCAAGTTAAAAATAGGATTTAAAGAAAAACTACAGTAGGCAGATATGGTTGGATTTAGAGAGAAATGCCAAGCTTCCTGGGTGGTGAAAGCAGCCATACTAACAAATACGATGATCCCTCATTTCTTTTTTTGCAATCGTATGGAAGGCCTTGGGAAGCACCGGGATTGAGGCAAAAAGGCAACCAGATATCTGGGCTGTTGGAAAAACAAAGACCAAAGGCTACTGATCAAAAAAAAGTCTCACGTCTTCATTCACATGTTTGTCCTAAGTCCTGAGAAGGTCCACACTACATTTAGGTTAAAGCAGGAGGGAGGGAGGGAGGATGGGGGCGGGGGGTAAGGAGGCAGGGTGTGATTGTAGCAATACTTTGGTCAAAGATACTTTTGGTATCTTTGGTCTGTTTGGTCAATACTTTTGGTCTGTTTTAATCTGTTATTGAGTAAAAAATGATTGTGCTGCAAACACATAAGTGCACACGTAGACACACACAGAGATATACAATAGACATAAGCTAACTTAAGTTGGGAAGACCACAGGCTTAGGAGAAAGAACCCAGAACAGGGAGCTGGGAGGGACTGCTTCCCACCTCCACTCAATCTTGTCAGCAGCGATACATGACCTGAAGAGAATCATTTCTTTCTCCTAAATTTCCTGATCTGTAAAAGGGGAGACAAAATAGCCACCTCCCAGGATTATTACCTGCAGTAAAAATCATGTAAATATACAGAGCTGGGTGCCTAATATATGTATGTACTTAATATATGTATGTACTTAATACATGCTAGCCAAGGCTGGGTCTACCTGCATAGTGGTCCTCAGAAAAGACAGAATGTACCCACGAAACCAAGTACGCAGGTTCACATAATCAAGTGCTCATCACCCCGTACATAATTTAAAGTATCACCAACCAGAGAGCTCAAAGGTTGAGCCAGGATTTGGCAAAGTTTTTCCGTAAAGGTCAGACAGTAAATATTTTTGGCTCTGCATATGATACCATCTGTCACAACTATTCAACTCTGAAAAACCATCAAGTGGCCATATGTAAACAAATGACAAATTCCAGTAAAATTTTATTCACAAAAATAAGTGGTCTGCCTACAGCTCCTACTTTGCTAACTCTGATTTGACAGTCTCATGAGGGCAGGCGGGCAAGCAATTTGGGAAACTGTAGCACAAAGTCCTCTATAGAAGTTGTTATAAGGATAAAAAAAAAAAGAGAATATGATTTTGGAGACGAAAGAGCCCAGTTGGAGAAATATAAGCTACATCCTGCCCCAATGTTCTTAACCCAATCACAAGTGATATTCTTGATCTGGAAGATTACAGTTCACCAGCTTAGTCAAGGGTACCAGCACAGCACCTGTTACTGGGGAGCCAAAAACCCCCCCCAACAATCCTAGCACATCCTCTGCTGGCAGCTGCAGAACATTCCAGTGCTTGTGTCTGTCCACATCTTGTGATTTCAGCATCTGTCTCGCTCACCTATTGATCCATACTCCTGAATCCAAGAAACAATTTGCTGTATTATTGCTCAGTTCCACGTATGAACTGGGCTAAGCGAAGGACTTTCCTACTGCGGACCTCTCCTGCAGCCTCAGTCAGATGACACTCGCCGAGGCCAGATGTCCAAGATGGCTTCCTCACTCACAGGTCTGGCACCTCAGCTGAGATGGCAGGTGCGGATGGGGTTTTCAGACATCTCCCTCCTTTTCATCTTTTAATATTTGCTCCTTCTCAAGCATGGTGGAACTAGGGTAGCTGGACCTCTGCCTTGGTACGTTGCTCAAACAAGCATTCCAAGAGACTAACGCTAGCACTGTGAGGCTTCTTCTCATCCAGCATAGAAATTCATGCAGTTACACTTCCCCACATTCTACTGGTCACAAGTCACCTCAGATTCAAAGGAAGGGTTTAAGTACGAGAAAGCATGGTTGTTGCAGATGCTATCATTGGTGGCTGGCTACCACAGGCTTGTCAAAGGGGATCCATTTTGAAGATGAGATTTTGGAAGTGCACTTGACTGACATATTTGAAAGCCTGAAGCCAAACCAGGTCACAAATGCCTATTCATAAATATGTATTTCTATTTGGCAACGTGTGTAACACGTTCAGAAGTTTGCTCAATGCCTCCTAACTTTCCTAAGGGATTCACGAAGCCACTTTGCAATAAGATGTAAAATCTCTTCATAGAAGCCACTGATATTTTGAAGATATTTTTTAAGCTGACCTTTGAGGTGAAAAGCAATCACTGCCTAAGGTTCTAGTCACAAAACCTGTTTGAGGGTAAATCTCCAGCAAGAAGAAAACACTTCCTAGATTGTTCAATAAAACATAGCAGAAAGGGTAAAAACCAACAGGGAATGTCAGAATACAAGGGACCTCAGAGAGCATCTAACTTCAATTTCCCCTACAAGGCAGGTGAGGTGTCCTCTCCATAGTAAGATTCATGGAACAGAAATTTTGACCAACTACTCCCTATCTAGTAAATTATTTGCATCCATTATTTCATTGACTTCTCCCAACAACCTATGATGCATGAGGTCATTATAAAGTAGGCCATGTCTTTATTCTGATATTACAGAGAAGGAAACTGAGGTTTAGATAATTTAAGTGATTCACCCAAGGAAACATATAGGAATTGGAAGTATCAGTGCTTGTGAAGTAGCGCAGTTCATTCTCTCATGAAACAACCCATTCAAATACTAGACAGTTCTAATGTAAAGGGAAAAGAAAGATGCTGTGCCTCTTCTGGTGTACAGTTTGTGAGGTCCGTCAAGAGAAGCCTTCCCCACAAGGATTCTTCACCTTGGAATACAAGACTGGGTTTCCATGGCACCATAATTCCCTGAAATATTTGTACATTGCACTGTTTACAAATGTTTTTCATAGCAGCTGGTCTACAACTTCGATCAAATTCTCAAAAAAAAAAAAAGACAACAAAATTCGAGAGCAACTTGTCTACAAAGGACTTAGAGTGATGCCCAATGAGAGTGACCCAGTGTGTCTTCCTAAAGTCAGTCAACAAATGTGGACCTTAGTCTTCCCAAGGTCACAAGCCACTTGAAGAGACAGAAAATGCATCTACACAGCCAGAACGGACACAAAATTACTACACTTCACAGTGAACAGGTGCCTCGACCTCTCTGAAAAGGTAACGGGCCTGAGGAGATGCTCTCCCCATTAACACTTTGTGTGCCGGCCATTTTCTGTGCCACCGCATGAATGGTATAAGCATTCAATAAAACACACACAACTCCTGAACTACTGGATATTATAAAAACTGTCATATCTCTCATAAAACACCTTACACTTTCACCAAACCAATGTGTAAAGCTTCTAGACCAAGTACAATCAAAGAAATAGCTCCTAATAGTTCCAAAAAATCCACCATGGCATGAAAAACCAGAGACTAGATTAACACGTATTAATACATAAGGGGACCACAAAGTGTTAACTGCTGTGGCCGTGGAACCGCTTCTCTAAATGAAATCTCAGGATGATGTCAAATATGAGATGTAGATAAAAACAGAACTTCTTGGCTGATGCAATGAGTTTCTCCACGGCCTGTTTTGCTCAGTTTCTCTGGCACTCATCTCCTACCCGCTCACCCTCTATAAAGTCCTTGATACTCCACCAGAATATACCTACAGGTATTTTTGAAGCCCACTTGGAAAATTCCATTCATTGACTACTTGTTCTTAGGATGGACTCTGAGAGTCTATTTCATTCTATCATTTTCCCTAGCTCTAAGCCTCTACATTGCTTTTAAGTATCAAATGAGCATATAACGTGTTCTCAGCTAGATTGTGCAGATAAGTTGTTCACAACTGGGAATGAATGAGTAAAAGACATTCCAGGAAGGAACAAGAAGAACCTCAGAGCTACAGACAAAGGAGGATTAGCCTTAGACATTGGCAGGTATCCCCAGGAGGGAAGGCTTCAGCCAAGTGACCCAGTTATCTAAGGGGTTCTGGCACCTCAGTAGCAGCTAGGGGGCGCTCGTGTTTACGCTTCGCACTCCCGCTTCCTGCAGGGTCTGGGTCCTAAGAACAGAGAGGCCATCACCACCCAGATAAATGGATGCTTCTTGCCTCATTTCTACACCACCTGCTTTGGTTTAATAACACTGCAGTCTCAGAAGGCAGCTCGTACACTTTTCAAAGGAGCAGAGAAGGACTTCAATGCGTTTCTGTTCTTTCAATTTTGTGATGTCAAGAAAGAACTGGGCATATTTGTCAGCGCTACTTTCCCGGCCAGTGAAATAATTAGCAAACCAGACTCAGAGCATCAGATTATACTCAAAAATAAACACAGTTGATATTCAGAGAGTAATTTGGCAAGGATTCTAGGCCTTCTTCTTCTCCCTAGCACAGTAGGGAAACTCTGGGTTTGCATTTGGATTATATCAAACAGGTCAAAACTATAGAGTTCCAGCAACAATTGCTTATTAAACAAATCAATTTTGTTCGGAAAGGTAAGTTACATGGATTTTCTTTCTTTTTTTTTTTTTTTTGGCAGAAGGGTACCACATAAAACAACATTCATTATAACAAAAATGTTTAAATTCACCCACAATCCCAGGGAAAGATAAAAGTCAGAACATTCACACTTATTCAATCCAGTGGGGTACACCTTCCTTGGACGTTTGAATTTCACAAACCTTCATTAATTACCTACTTGAGTTTGAGATCACTGTCAAAGATGGCAATGAGGCTGACACTGCTTGTCCCCATTTCAGAGATGAGAAAATCAAGGCTCACCAAGATCAACCCACTTGCCCCAAGCAACATTGTCACAGCTGCCCTGCTCCGAAAGTGACTTTCAGCAGCATTGTCGACATTTACTACGTGCCTTTCAAACATGGAAATAAATACTTTACAATCAAATAGCAAATTTCATTCATTGACTACTTCCTCTGTTAGGCCCTGGGGTGAATGTTGGAAATACAGTGACAAAGTCAATGTCCCTCCATGCACAGTGTAGACGGGGGGACAGACATTAATGGGGTATTGACTATTCAGTGGGTGAAGTGGCCCAGTAGGAAAAGAAGCTACAGTGAGGAAACAAGAAGTGTGGAAACCTGTTGAGAAACTCAAGCAGGAAGTGACATTTAAACTGAAACATGGAAAGAGTGAAAGGGAGTTAGCAAGGTGAATGGTGGAAGGAGGGAAAAGAATACGATCCTGACAGAGGGAACAGCATGTGTGAAGGCTCTGAGGCAAGAGACAGAGTGTTCTAGATATTGAAAGAAGTACATTATGACAATGGGGTGGGGGTGTGAAGGGTAGTGGTGAATGGTTTGTAAGCTGAAGAGGTGAAAGTGGTCCTTTCTTAGAGCCACGAAGGCCAAGGAGCAAGGGGACAGGCACTGCAGAAAATGGCTAGGCATGTTGTTCATCTCCAACATTCACAGACAGCAATGCGAATTTGAAGGGCGTGGAAGATTTGCCTTATTTTTCTTACGGACTTGCTTTACTGATTTCTCTACTCCTATTTATTTTGCTTAAGGAAAACCCCTCTGAGAACAGGCTGGTGATCTGAAATAAAATTAATGCTTTTGTCATGTTGCGGGGGGCAGGGTGAAACCAGGATTTTAAAAATTTCCTCTCTTCAATTTTTCAACAAAATTATAATATTCCGCCTTTCAATTAAAAAGCCAAAGAACTCCAGGAATGTTTTTGTGGTAACATCACAAATGACAAAGGATTCCATTCTCTCCAGAGTGGAACTGGCTGGCAGAGCCCCTCACAGTACGAACACATGGAACGGGCCCCACTGGGGGTGGCCAGTGTAGGCATCCTACGGCACTGGCCCGGCTTTCTATCACCTTTCTACCCACCAATCCATACTTTGTCTTGTTGCAAAGATCATTTGAAATAGCCCCAATTAGCCCTAATACATACAAAATGACTGTGTGTGTGTGTGTGTGTGTGTGTGTGTGTGTAAAAAGAAATTAGGAGGACAAGCAGATCAGAACATGGCACTAATATCAAGTCCAGATCAGAATTGCGCTCAGAACTGCACACCATGAATTCCTTTCCACAGAGCTGCTAGACAATGCCCCAAACATTATGCTGAGCTCCCCACTGGCCAAAGCAGAGGCAAACCAGGAGACAGGAACAGTTGTTAACAGGGATCCTTCATCTTGGCTGCTCATTTGCATCACTAGAGGGAGGGAAGAGACCTTGTGAAAAATCATCCTCACTCTAGAAAAATCCAATCTCGGAGAGCGGGTTCTGCATCAATATTTCTAACTTGCAGCTATGGTTGCGCTACTCAGTGGGTCTGACCACTGAATAAAAAAACTTCAAATGCCCATAAGTTAGCAAACACATTGGCTGCTCATGAGAAATAGGTTTTTCCTGGCAGTGGAGACTGAGACAACTTCCTCCCGCCTGTGGGGTCTTCTGGAGTGCACAGAATGGCATGTGGTGGGCAAGCTGCCTACACCATCCCTACCATCCACCCAGTACCAGGTCTCTGATGAACGGTTCTTGCAGAACGTGCCGCTGGCTGTCCTTTGTCTGGTGCTGACACATTCTTCAGTGGAGGTGAACTCAGGAGGGCTGAGGTGCATGCCAGGGATACAACTCCCTGACATACTCACTTCACTCAGGAAGAGCATTTTTTTTTATTTTAAAGATTTTTTGATTTATTTATGTAGGCCAGAGGTGTGGTGGGGGGGAGAAGTGAGAGGATTCCCCAGAGACAGAGTGGGGAGCAGAACAAGCAGATCAACTGAAGTCCACTGCTGAGGGGAGCGGCGGGGAGACAGGAGAGGTCTGCTGCCCCAAGGAAGAGCATTTCTAGAGAAGCAGACAGGAACATATCATTTCTTCACCCAGCAACCCCCAAAGAGAAGGCCTTTGAAACTCAAGCATATTTCTCAGCAGCCAGGCAGAGCAACAGCTCAATGTGCAATGATTCTAGATGATATATTTAAGGTATTAGGGATATAAAATGTCCTTCATCTTCCAAGGGACCAATAAGTAAACCTGAAAAGTCATTTTTATGTCAAGAAAATACTTAAGGATCACAGAGAAATTCACTAGTGATCTATGGATTAATAGCACACTTGACCTATGAAATAGGGGAAGATTTGAAAATTCTATTGATTTTGACTTTTACCAATGCAACAGAAACACCCCGGCATCACAAATGTGTTTAAGCCTCATGGGTGATGGAGCGCCAATTTTTATAATCCACTTTAAAAATCAAATAACAGCCCAGATACTGTCATATTCATGACATTCTGCTGCTTCTCACAGCCAACCTCTGCTTGGAGACCGGAAGGCCAGGCCTCTGGGGGTCTCCACAAAGCCTGCTCTTCCCCCTTTCTCTGAGCACCATAGGGTTTGAGGAGCCATCACCCCAGAGTTTCTGTTTCTTTTTATCTTTTACAGTGGCAATTTGCAGAATGTTCACAAGAATTTATGAACATCTCTCTAGCCCCCCAGGGATCCTGAAATTTTTTGAAGTGAAATCTGACCTAGAAGTTAACTATTTAAAAAACAGACACTCACAGAACTTCTCTGGTTGAGGTTATCATCAACCCATTGCTCATCCCCCCCAAAACGGTCCTAAGTCTCAAACATGCTCAGCCTGAAAACCACCATCTTGCAACAAACAAGGGTTAGGTGAGGGATGACACTCTAAAACTGAAGGCAGGTTCAGATCAAGTGACGGAATCTATATGCCACAACAAAGACAGTTCTTTCACCATATTCAGACAGCTCGTTCCTCTCCTCTTCACCATCTACTTGTTGCCTAACTCCATGCAACCTGGCTGCCTTCAGCCACTGCTCCAGAGTAGAAAGGATGGTGTTGAAGGAAAAGGACAACAAACTTGGAGTCACAAGAGCTGGGTTCCATCTCCAGCTGCACCCTTTACCAGCTCTGGGAGAGCCTTTTCAAATCTCCAGCCCCCAGTTTCCCTCCTTACACAATGAGGAGAGGAATTACTTCCTCACAGAGTTTCTGTGGGTATCAAAGTAAGTTGTGTTAGGAATCTTCTTACAGAACTGAAAAAGACTATAGAAATAGGTTTATTGTATTAGTTTCCTATTGCTGCTGAAAAAAATGACAAGAAATTTAGTGTCTAAAAACAATGCAAATTCATTCTCTTGTAGTTCTGAAAGGCAAAATTCCAAAAAAAGGTCCCACTGGACGACAGTCAAGGTGTCTGTGGTGTTAATCTAGAAGTTCTAGGAGAGAATCCATTTTCTTAATTCTTCCAGCTTCTAGAGGCTGCCCACATTCCTTGGCTCACAGCTGCACACCATTCAGACCTCAGCTTCAGATTTTGTGTCTCCTTCTCTAGTTCTCCTGCCTCCCCCATTCCATTATAAAGACCCTCTAATTACACTGGGCCCACCCAGATAATTCAAGACAATATCCCAAGTCCTTAGCTTAATCACAGGTGCAAAATCTCCTTTACCCTGAAAAGTGGTATAATCATATGTTCCAGGGTTCGGAGATCCATTCACATCTTTCCGGGGGCATGATTCAGCTTCCTAGCACAGAAACACATCATCATGCTGGAGAGTACCTACTTGTCTCTCTAGAGCTATGCTGCACCCCTCTCACTCGGACCTGTGCTCCAAAAGGCTGTTCTGGAGGCCACATTCATCCTGCAACCTTCCCCTACGGCTTCCAGTACGTGTGGCCATGAGGAGGCACTGGCAAGAGAGTGAATGTGGATAGGGCGTGTGTCCCCATTGCCTCACTCCTTGATGCTGGGCAACAGGTGGGTCATGCCTGCGGCCCTCCCCCCAAGGCCACAGCTCTGTTAAGACGCCTTCTCCAAATGCCCACTGCTCTCTCCAGGCCAGTTAACTGGCCATCCATGTGCGTCATCAAAACTGAAGCAGTGGTGACAGTAGCTCCCTGCTATCGCTTGCTCTACATGCTTCCCCCACCACTGTTGGTTTCCTAAACCCTGACTATGACCAAGTGAAGAGTCCCTTCATTAAATGGCCCATGAATGACTCCTCTGGGTGTACTTCCTGTTTCCTGCTGGGACCCCCGTGATGAAAACATTTAAATCATTTGTGGAAAGCTTACGAAGACCACCTACCCCCTTCCTTGAGCTCACTAAGAATATTTAATAACGTCAATAGCTCTTCCTCACTCTTCTAAAGGCAGGCAAGGCATGTTCTTTCCAAGCAGTACAGCAGGCTTCCTGCATCAGGGCCCCGCCACATGCCATTCCCTGGCAGAAATGCTTTTCCCTTGTTCGTCGCTGCCCGTCATGGAGACTTCAATTCAGGGGTCATTTCTCAATAGAAGTCCCGCCTGGTGTTTTGATACAGCGTGGACAACCACTATTCTCTCTAACTGCACTGCTTGTTTCCTTCCCAACGTTCTCACCATCTGTGCTTACTTAATTAGTTTGTCTGTCTGTCTCCAGGAGTGCAACGGATCCTGTCTCCATGGCACCCGGGGGCTGAAAACAAGACCTGGAAAAATACTTGTGAGTAAATGACAGCCCTAAGAGTAGAAGGGGTATGCCCCACACAATATCATTAAAATTCTATCTCCTTTAATCCTTAGAACAACCAAGTGGATAAGTAGATATTAAACTTCATTTTACAGAAAAGAAGCCAATGCGAAGGGAAAGTTGTGATACGCGAAAGGTAATCGGCTAGGAAGCGCGAAACAGAGACTGGACACAGCCTCCCTTGCCTTGCGGCCTCCCTTGCCTTGCAGCTCTGCTAACAATAGCTAATGCTTACTGAGCACTTACTTGGTGCCAGGCCTACACTCCTGCTTTACAGTCTCTCGCTTTAATCTCACAACAACCCTACAAAATGGTGGTAATTAGCCTGAAGTAAAAAGAAGGAAACTAAGGCTCAGAGAGGTGAATGCCTTGCCAAGGTCACACAGCAAGGGAGCAATGAGTTGGCATTTGGTGTAGCTGGGTCTGACTCCAGATCCTTTCTTTGCATTGAGGCCTTAGAACACTGTCAGAAGCACTGAAGCCTAGAATAAAGTGATCTTTTCCTGGAAATGACTTGTTGCCC
Organism: Scalopus aquaticus; assembly: GCA_004024925.1. Taxonomy (NCBI): domain Eukaryota; kingdom Metazoa; phylum Chordata; class Mammalia; order Eulipotyphla; family Talpidae; genus Scalopus; species Scalopus aquaticus. The sequence goes on from PVIJ01016055.1 coordinate 27,632, forward strand.
AGACTTCATGAGGACTGGGCTAGGCTTGTTCTTGGAACAACAGCATGTTATCACCAAAAAGGAAGTAAGCAGGGGTTTTCAACTCCCATTTTCCATCTATGGTCTCCAGCAAAAGCAATGAGGCAACAATTGAAAGAGGCAGAAAACTAAGGTTGTTTGTAAAAGAACGATGATGATGGGGACAAAGCTAGGCAAGAAGAAAGGAAACCCTAGCTATCCTGATTTTAAGTTCCATGGAATAGAAGATTCTTGAAGGCAGGGAAGTTGTTTTGTTTACCCAATATCCCTGAAACAGCAACCAACAGGCACTGCATCACCCCTAATAGTCACAGGATGGGTATATTCTAAACAAATCAATCATATGCTCCATTAACCAAGTCTCCTGGCTCACTTAGATGACATCAGGGACAAAGGGTGCACCTGCAGATCAGATTTCTACCATTTTCCTTGATGACTGGAGGAAAAGGTGAAGAGTGTGACACATGCCAGAAGATTAGGAATGAGCGCATGATTTTCAGAAAGCTTGAATGTTGATGCTTTCAAACAAACTAAGTAGGAACCAAGGGATCATTTTCCGGAGCAGGTTATTTAATCGGGTGGTGGGGAACCTTTCCAGGAGGAACGCTAGTGTTCCCCACCTTTTTTGGTTAACTGAGCATTTACATGGGCAGGGAATGGACGAAGCCTTTCAGGGGCTTCATCCCTCGAATCCTGAGAGTAACCCCACAATGAAAGTGCTGGCAAGATTCTCTTTTCACGGTGAGGTAAGTGAAGCACAGACATATCCTTGTGACCAGACCTTGTCCTGGCCACACCCAAAAAGCTGGCCATATATGACCCCGCATATCACTGGAGTCACTAAAACTGCCAGGGAAGTCAGAGGCACTCTCCAGTCATCCCAGTCAACTACAGACTCACCACATGAGGAATCCGGTCTCGGAGCGCTGCTTGAGTGTGGGGAGAGGAACTTAGAGACGGAGGGCAAGGGATGCTCAGCAGCCAGGACTAGAATGTGGACTGGACTGGCAACATCAAAGGGGAAGAGAACCAAAATCCTTAGAGGGATCTGGGGGTGGCGGGGGGTGTGCGTGGGAATCAAGACTGGCACAAGAAAACAGCTCAGACCACCTTCAGTAGACCCATCAAATAGGTATGCTGACCCAACAAAGGCTATTTTTAAAGAGCTCTTGTGATGTGGTAGTGAATGAGCAGATCTATTGTGTACTAGAACACATTTAAGCGAACAGGTGCACTCTTGAGAGGAGGCGCGTACACAAGCCCTAAGGTTCATATACGGTGAACTTGCTGGAGCAAGAATTTCAATCTGCATCTCTTCTGCAGGACGGACTTCTCCCATCGACACCAAAAATTGTATTCTGGGTGACTTTCCTTAATGTTCACTAATTACATCTGTTCTTGGATTTAACGGGTGTGTTTTCAGTACCGCACTTGGCCCCATCTTAGTTTTTCCTCTTCCTCATAAACCCAGGAACTTGAGCAGAAACCAAGAGTTGCCTGGGTAACTGATTCTGCATTCTAATTGCTATCACGGCTCCTAACTTTTTTCAGGTAACTCTAATGGGTAATTTTGAATCAGACTGACCGCACCAGCACGGATTTTAATCAAATGTAAAACCAGTCATTTGAACACAACAACAGAACACTTAACAATAACAATCCAGAACAATGGATAATGCACCAGAAGAATCTGTCTCAGTCATAGCTACTACACCACTGAAGTAGATATTCTTTAAAAAGAAAAAAATGCCCATCATTCTGTGAAAAACACTCAAAAATTATTTTTGGTGTTTAGTAGCCTGTCATGGAGAAGAACTAGTTGGAACACTCCGTGACATGAGTAAAACTGCTGAGTTCTCAGAATATAACATCACTGTATTAGATGATACCAGGCATTTAGCCATTTAACTACACGTTTACATTACCTAAGAGTTTAAATGCAATTTACACAGGGTAATAAAAGAGGCACTGTCACCTGTGTCTCTTTCCATTTCAAAAGTCAGAGCTATGCTCTATCTACACAATAGTGTAGTTATTCTTAGCAAGAGATGGGCATTCTCTATAACCCACACTCATGTACCTCATAAAGCAGAAAGTGAGTTTGGGGTACACAGAGGTAGATTCCTACAAAATGAGTCATTTAGACAAGGAGTCATAAAATGCCAGACAGTGCCTGACAATGGTTTAGTGGAGTAATTGAAGATATAATCAGTACACCGGTAACACCTGCACTTAAAAGCTTGGGACAGAACCATGTACTAAGGACATGACTAAGTAATTACTGCAGTGTATACTGCCTACCTATTAACATCCACTTATGTAAAAATATTTGATTTTAATAATAAAGTACAGCTAATGATTCCATTTGGTTTCTTAATTTAAATATTATTTTTGAAAAGACAGATGATCCACTGTAATTTATTCAATTTTGTACAGTGTTCATCTGAACTGAATTAAGTGCAATTCTTTGGACATGTCCCTTTAAATATTTTATGAACTGACATAATAAGAGAGTGGTTTCACTTATCATTGAAAGATATCACTGCCTAATGCTAAATTTGTATTTCAGAGAATTGGATTTTTAAATGTATCATAGATTCTTACTAGTGCATTACTATTGCATTGTTTTTTGTTTTTTGTTTTTTTTCTTAATCTCTGCTCAGTTTTTAGAATCTGAGCCTATCTTGGAGAGAAAATTGTCCTTTTATAAGTATCCACAATGGTTATCACACTGTCTGGTACATTATAAATCCACAAAAAGTTTGTATCTAATACTTGGTGCAAGTACTCCTTCCACTTGTGCCAGCTGGGGATGGGCGAGGGAGGGTGCACTTCATTCCCTGTCCTACAAGTTGTGTGTGAAGGGACTTCAGTTGGATTAATGTTCCTGACTTTTTACCTATCTGTGACTGATCCTACAAGGAAAAAGTGATTTCAGTGGGGAGCACATCCATTTGGCTATACTTCTTGATCAGGAAGAGCTAATCCATATTATAAGGCTACAAGTGTAGCAAAGAGCTTGGTGTTTTCTCAATAAGTTAATCTCAGAGTTGCTATTTTACCAGAGTTTCCCCTCCTAGATAATATCTACCCTAAAGAAGCAAAAGCAGGTATTCAATTACTTGAAATGAAAGTTCATAACAGCACAATTCACAAGACCCCAAAACATGGAAATAACTCAAAGGTCCATCCATGGATGAATGGGCAACCAAAGCTTGGTATTTGGGAATGGGAAATGGAAATATAACCCAACCACTGAGAGCAATAAAGTACAAATGAATGCTAAAACATGGGCGAACTCTTATAACCATGATGCTAAGGGAAGAAGCTATACAAGCAAGTCACGTTTTATACGTTTCCATTCACATGCAATTTCCAGAACAGGCAGTCACAGAAACTGGTGGTTTTCAGGGGTTTGAATGAGGACTCAGTCAAAGACTTCTGCACAGCATCTAGCATACTGTCTGTGCTTCCTGAAAGTTAGTTTACTCCGTCTGTAATGGACTTGTTTTCCACTGTTCTGAAAGGGGGTTGCTTACATTTCAATGACTTGCTAGCATTAGCAAAAATGGCAATGCTTTGTCTCTGTTTGGTTCATTGTACCCCTTCTGACTATACAGACAAAACTAAAAATGATAGCATCACCCTCCCTCATCCATGAATAGAGCCTGATTGAACCACCATCAATAGTCAAATCTTCTAGTGTTCATAGTATGTACTTATGTATAAGCCATTATACTTTTGTCACTTTTTCTGTTTATAAAGCTAATTTCTTTTCCTTGACAGATATCATTAATGAGTATTCTGAAACATGGCTGAATAATACTGATAATGGGAGAATCTCTGTCTTATTCCTGTTTTTAATGAAAATGCCACTTTTTTTTTCTCCATTTAGTATGATGTTTACTATTAGTTACGGCAAATGCTCCATCATGTTTAGAAAGGTGCTTTCTAGTCCTATTTCTCTTGGTTATTCTTGATTTTAAAAACTCTATATTGTCTTTTTGCTGTATCTACTAATGAAATGAATTTTCTGTATCAAATTTATGACAATGATAGATTCCCAATTGTTGAGCCAGCCTTGCATTCCTGGACTAAACTCAACTTGATATGTGTTTCGTTCATTCACCCCTCTACCTCCTCCTCTTCTCTGTGCAACTGCCAACCTGAGTCCACAGAGATGAATAAGTTAACTCATTTGTCAAAAAATTGACTTGCATGCAGCCCCTGCTTTTACTGCTTTCCACCTTGGATAGGGAGCTTCTGCTCTACTATTCTTGGCTTTTTCAGGCTGGGAGCTTGCCGTGAGTCACAATGGCAGCTGGGTTTCGGAGGGAACCTGGTCTGAATTTGTTGTCTGCATGTGCAGATGTTATTTCTCTCTTGCTGAGTGAATGAATTTTCATAATTCAGCCATACATTGCACAGATGGCAATATGTTTTGGAATCCCGTGGCATTCCTTCTGATTTCTGTGATCAGTGCATTTGTGCAATGGGCAGTCAACCTTACAGTTTGGGCTTCCTATGGGATAAATGGGCAGGAATATTTCAGAGGGATCTAGATTTTTATCTGTCACAGTACACAAATCCCAATTAAAATCTTCCTCATCCTTGATATCAATGAGAGTTTCAAAGAAAACATAATGTGACAAATCCTTTCTGCATTTCACTTTTCTACAACAGTCCGTTCCAAGTTATAGATCAGGATCCTTTCTCCCATTCACTGAATATGAAGTACACAGCCAACTCTATGTTCAGTGCTCTAGGCTCTGGGAATCCCACATGAGACAAAAACCTGCTCTCAAGACAGTCATTCTAACAAGGAAGAGACATATGTTAACAAATCAATGAGATAAAGTGTGGTAACAGAAGGAGGCACAGGGCCCATATCCTTCAAAACTTTCCCCTCAGTCCCATCTGGGCTACAAAAAATTATTTTGTATCACTAGGTTTCGTTTAAACAAGTGTCTCCACCAGAATGAGAATCCTTCAAAACACTACCTTTCAAAATGCAATAGCATACTAAGAAGAACAGCTCATCACCTCTATAGCCCCACCAATGCCTAATACAAAACGTTGCTCTGGATCAGCAGACCCCGAGCCTGTGTTTTGGGTTACGTGGGAATGTAGCCAAATATTAGCAGCACTAGAACCTACAGAGACATAAGAGAAAGCAAAAACATAGGAGTGAATAGGTAAACAAACAAATGGAAAATAGATAGAGAAATGCACTTAAAAAGCATGACTAGTGCCACCAAGTTTTCTCCCCCATGTAAAATGGCTTTAATAGCACCAGTGTCACTCAGAAGGAGACCACTACTGTTTTAAAATGTAATGTGAGATACGCCTCCAGCTTATTTTCTTGGAGATACTGGGTGTATTCTGACAAAATCTAGATTTCTGCTCTGGTGTGTGTGTGTTTTAGTCACTTGGAAATGTAATAGCTAGAAGCACCATTTTCAGTCACAGTTAATTCGGATTGCCTGAAATAACTCTATGCCTCAAATAAATCAGCCTTTACTATATGTCTATAAAAAACTGACCAATACTCACACACACGCCTCTTCTCTGGCTCTTTCTCATGACATCCTCTGTGTAAGTGTGAGAAGCACTGCCCCAAATTCAAATTGTTCACTGTCTGATTCAATACATTTTCTGCTGCCTGGCAGAGCTGGGGAATGGCATATACAGAGTAATCAAATATTCTAGTTAGTGAAGAATGACGAAATGTAGTAAGAACTCCATTAAATATACCACACGTAGACAGAAATGTTCAATAGTAAAATGAGGTTAAGTCACATTCACCCTTGCCGTGACCACCAAGCTCCAGTGAATGCAATAATCCAGTAAAATGTACACCCAGGTAGCACAGCCGGCGCACCTATTACCATTGTCACTCCAGCCCGAGGGCTGGCTAACACACTAGCTATTAAACAACATGACGGACACCCACTTTGGTTATTCAGACGCCACAGAACCTCAAAAACCTGAAGAACCCTGAGGATCACTTAGCCCAAGGCTTTTCAGTTTTACTCAGGTCCTGGAACTCTCTATTCAGATGAAACTTTGAGAAGAGTCCCTATGTCCACGCCAGTGGAGAAGGGGCCGCTGGGACTGGGGGTGTGGGTTGAGGTCTCAGAGTGCTCCTCCTTCAGCGACCTCTAAGGTACCTCTATAGAAACATGTGTATAACTAAGAGCAGTGGGGCTGTAGTTTTCAGATGAGGAAACTGAAGCCTGCAACACGACGTGCGCAGGGACACGCTAGAATGCAGTGACTGAGACAGAAGCAGAAGCCAAGTCTCACAATGCCCAGTCAGAGGGCATTTTCTACCCCTCACAATCTTCCTTGCAATTTCTCCTGCCCTGTCTTTGCTCTTGAAAATTAAACTCAGCACTCACGGAAATTAGACTCACCGCACAACTGATTTTAGCCATGCTCTCAAAGCCCTCTTAGCCCAAACAACAATATCATTTTTTTTTTTTTTTTATATATATATATTTTTATTGTTATTTATGTCTT
>PVIJ01016056.1:0-34068 GCA_004024925.1 Scalopus aquaticus
AGTTTCTCTGTTCCTTTGTCTCTCTCCTCTCCTTCTGGGATTCCTATGATTCTGATGTTTCCTTTTCTCATGGTGTCAGATAGTTCCTGAAGCTTTTCCTCATTCTTCTTCCTTTGTTTTTCTTTTTCCTTTTCTGTCTTGGTTCTTTCAGTATCTTTATCTTGCAGAGTGCTTATTCTTTCCTCCATGTGTTTTAATCCACTTTTATGGCTCTCTACTAATGTTTGTAAATCCTCCATTTCCTTCATTTTCTTCTTTATGGATTCATTCTCGTTTTTCAGTTCTTCATTCATATTCCTCAGTTCTTCGTTCTTTACATTTAATTCTATTATTTTTTTTTATTATGGGAATTCTGAATTCTTTATCTGTTAGGCAGATGTAATCTTCTATGTCCATATTATTGGGTTCTGAAGAGGGATTTTCTTTCTGTGGTGTATTGTTTTGAGGGTCACTTGTAATTTTTTTTCTTCCTGTTGTTGGCCTTCTGCTTTGCTCTAATTGTTGCATTCCTGTGCTGTTGGTGCTGGCAGGCATGGTTCTTGGTTCTACTTGCTGAGGAGTGTTTGTTTTTTCCTAGTGTCTGAGTTGCCTTGGCTGTGGCTGGGTATCTCCCGAATTTTCTTTTTTCTCTGTTGAATTTCTGTGTTTTGTGGTGTGTCTCCATTGTGTTTCTGGTTCTGGGTGGAATTAAGGTAGAAAAAGGGGTGGTGGTTTTTAGTTAAAATATATATATATATATATTATTAAAGTAAAGTTTAAGAGAAAAACAATATTAGAAATAGCAGTCACTTTATAATAAGCAGTTCTTTTCACCAGAATGACAATTTTGTTTATTTATTTGTACATTTTTTAAAGATTTATTTTTATTTATTTATGCATCGAACTAGGGTTCGGCAAGAGGTGAGAAGCGTGAGAGTATTTACCAGAGACAGATTTGGAAGCAGAACAGGCAGATCCACTGAATTACACTGCTGAGGGAAGCTATAGGTGAAACAGAAGAGGTCTTCTGCACCATGTGGCCATGTGGGAAGCTCCCTGGCCGGGGATCAAACTCATGATGCAGTGGCTGGTGATAGCATGATAGTGCTGAGACTTTAACCTCTGTGCCACCAGGGAGTCCCCAAACAGTTCTATTCACCAGAATGACAATTTCAAATGTGTGTGTGTGTGTGTGTGTGTGTGTGTGTGTGTGTGTGTGTGTGTGTGTATAGGGCCTCCTTGGTGGTGCAGCGGTTGGGCGCTGCGCTGTGAAGCTGTCGGCAGTGGGTGGCGCGAGTTCGACACCCAGCCAGGGAGAATCCCACATGGTGTGGCAGACCTTTCCTGCCCTGCCCACTGCTCCCCTCAGCAGTGTATCTCTGATCCGCCTGTTCTGCTACCCTCTCTGTCTCTGGTGAACCCTCTCGCCGCCCCACAACTCTGGCCTGTACCCCAGCTTGTATGTATAAATGAAAAATAAATCTTTAAAAATATATATATATATATGTGTGTGTGTGTATGGGCACAGAATTGATTGATATTCAATGATAAATACATACATTCACAATAATAATGGCAAAGTCTTAACATATCTTCCTAAATAATTAGTAGGACAAATAGAGAGTAAACTGAATATGATTGGAAAGTTAACAAAATTAAAAATACCAGCTAATAAATGGAAATCAGAACTCAAAAACTGGATAAAATTATGCCAATTGCTTTGGGAATAATGCAAAAAAAATGGTAGAAATAAATAACAAAATTATAAAAGTTAGGGTTAGATTATGTTCATATATTATACTTTATAAGTAAATCATAGACCAAACAAGTGTATATTGAAAACAGAAAAAATATTTAATCATTAATGCATTTAATGATTGTTAATGAAAAACTATATATGAAAAGGATAGCTCATGATATATTTAGAGAAAAATATATAGTCTTAAGTGAATATGTCAGTAACAAAGAGTGTCAGTGAGAATAATAATAAACATATTTAACTTGCTAACTTATAAAAAATAATAATTGAATCCAAAAAACTTAGGAACTGGTATTTTAAGAGGATATGAAATTTAGGGAAAAAAAACATCAAAGTATAAAAGTTAATTTTCTAGAGATTAATATAACTGATAGATCTAAAACCTGATTAGTCACATTGAGAGGACAGAGAAAGGGAGACAGAGAAAGATAAAAGTTAATATTGCATATGAACTAACACAGGCATCCCTTCAGTTTCTGTAGAATTTAAGTAATCATAGGTTATTCTGTAGTAGTCTGTTGAATTCTACATTAGTTCTGTAGAATTTCAATCTATAACAAAAAATTTAAATGTATGAAATGTGCAAAGTACGAGAATAATAACCAATTCATCATTTACCAAAATTGCCATAAAAAGATAAAGAAATTCTGAATGCTTACATCACAATCAAAGGTATTAATTTACTAATGAAAATCTTCAGGTGAAGATTTTTCAGGTATAAATGACTTTACTAGTGAAATATCCAAATCATAAAGAAATAAGTTGCTCTAATCTTAAATTAATTCCTTAAGAATAGAAATAGAATGTGCATTTTTCAAGTCATTTTGAGGTTAACCCTAAAACTAAAAATGACAAATACAGCATTATAAAAAAAAAAATAAAGTTATAGGCTGATCCCGTTCTTGAAAGTATATTTTAAAAACCTAAACAAAATATTATCAAACTGGATACCTTAACATAGCAGTAATAGGGGAAGATATCTTCACCAAGTGATATTATATCAGTCATTTCAAAATATGTTAGAAACATAATGCATGGATTTTTTCTGTATTAGCATATTAAGGAAAAATTGTATGAGCATTTGAATTGATGTAGAAATTTCTTAGAAAAAAATTGAACATCTCTTCAAAATATTATTTTATTTTTTAATTGAGTCATTTTTTTGAGGTAATTTGGTTTACAGGACTGTGTATGATTTAGGGGTACAGGATCAGATGTATGTTACCTCATCATAACTACCACCTCATTTTAAAAAGTAAAAATACATTAGGAAAGTCAGAAATCAAGAGCAGTTTTATTTATGTAACAAAAGTACTTAAAAATGGGGCTTCCCTGGTGACTCAAGGGATTAAGTCTCAGCACTATGAAGCTATCAGCAGCCGCTGCAGCCCAAGTTTCATCACTCTGGAGGGAACTTCCCACATAACACCGCAGACCTCTCCCCCATGGCCAGCTGCTCCCCTCAGCAGTGTATTTCAGTAGCTTCTCCTGTTCTGCTCCCCACTCTGTCTCTGGTGAATCCTCTTACCTCCCACACCTCTGGCCTACACACTAACTGTTGTATGTATGAATAAATAAATCCTTTAAAAAGTATTTAAAAATGTATAGCAAGCCACAGTTAATGCAAAAATGGTGAAATCATGCCTTTTGAGCATGCATTGACACCACGATGTCTGCCTTGGTGATTTTTTTACTTCACATTATGTTAGAAATCACAACTGGTACTGTGCATATGTAAATGAACTAAAATATGAAAATATAGGAAAGGAAAATATAAAATTATTATTATTAGAGCGTATGAAAACTAAAATAATATGAAGACAAAATATTTGAATTGGTGACTTTCCCAATTTTTCCAGCTGAAAATATTAAAAATACAATTTCAGATACAATGTTTTCTATAGGATCGAAATTGTTGTATAATTAGAAATAAGTATAAAAAAGAATGGTGTATTTTATTTTTTTTATTTTTTTAAGGTTTCTTTTTTATTTTATTTTATTTATACATACAAGCTGGGGTACAGGCCAAAGGCATGGGGCGGCGAGAGGGTTCACCAGAGACAGAGTGGGGAGCAGAACAGGCAGATCAGAAATACACTGCTGAGGGGAGCAGCGGGCAAGGCAGGAGAGGTCTGCTGCGCCATGTGGGATTCTCCCTGGCCGGGCATCGAACTCGCGTCGCCGCTGCCGACAGCTCCACAGCACAGCACTTAACCGCTGCACCACCAGGGAGGCCCAGAATGGTGTATTTTAAATCCACATAACATTCATGAATTGACTTTTGGATTCAAACAATCTCAACAAAAATTCCATTATGATTATATACTTCAGAAATTATGATAAGTAGTTGTGATTGAGAAATGAAATTTCAGTGGTTTCTTGATACTGAAGAAAATTTCTTCTTTCCAATGATACAATGTAGCATTTTGGGGGAGGACATGGATATTGTGAATCAGTTTATTTTTTAAAAGTTCTGCCATCATGTGCAATATGCTAAGTACCTGTGCTTTATATTTTGTATACTGGATTTTCCCTCAATTCCATTTTTTAATACTGATTTATTTACCTATTTTTAATTTTAATTTTGGGGTCACATTTTTTGATCTTCCATATATGCACATTCTACCCATACCCCACCAAACCACCCATGCCAATACCCTATTTGCCTCCTTCCTCTATCCTCGCCTTTCTCCCTGCTGTTCTCTTTAGTAACTATTAAATTCTTTCACAAAGTCCAAGATTTATTCCTGCTGTATTTTGCCTGTGTGTGGTTATTGTTTATTTATATTCCATGGATAAATGAAACTATCTGATACCTATCGTTCACTTTTTGACTTATTTCACTTAATGTAATCACCTTGGTGTCCATCAATTTTCTCCCAAAGCCACTATTTAATCTTTTTAACAGCTGCAAAGTATTCCATTGAGTATGTATTCTACAGCTTTTAAAAAAAAATCTATTTATCTATTAAAGGGCCCTTAGATTGTTTAGTCATTTTTAAAATTAACTTTCTTATGTGTATTATTATCCATAAATGAAGATAAAAGGTAGATTTACCATGTAATTTACTGATTTGAATGGCATATTTATGAGATTGAGCACCATGGTATAAAGCACATTGGCATCACAAGAAGAATTAGTACTCCTAGTTAGAGTAGATGATGACTGAGTGGTTGGCCCTTCAGTAGGTATTTAAGCCCTAGCCTATCACATTTCACATGAAGTGGTACAGACAGTGACATACAATACTTCTCTTAACTATTTGCAATATCTAAACCTACAAGGTTTATCTCTTGGGTGGTTGCTTTTGTTATGTAAAAAAACACTGACAGGTATTTTTAAAGACACTCTGTTCAAACCATTGATAACATGAATATATTCATGCTAAGATCACTGAGTAAAAGCTTATAAAAAGAGCTCAAATTAGGAAATTTGTGCTGTCAGCACGGCAGGGAGAAAAGTGGGAAAGCTGTTGAGTCAGGAGAAAAGGGGAAGTGGAGGAGCCTGCTATCCACTTGTCTAGTGATGCAGGAGGTCTGAGAGTCTTAGTGCCCTGGAGACAAAGGATGGGGTCCAAAAGTGATGGATCCTTTTAAGTCAACATAATACATTGTTATACAGGTATTAATTCTATTCTTGAGTTTGGGAGTATGGGATGTGGTAATTTAATTACATAGTCAAGGAAACTTATTAGTTGAGCATTTACTCTGCAAATTACAATGTCTGATGCTTTATAGCCTTTATTTAATATCTTCAATATGATACTTTAGTCACTATTCATGTTTTTTTAGGTGAAGAAACCAAACTTTAGAAAACCTGACATGTCCAAGATCACACAGTTTAATAACTGGCAAAGCTAAGATTTCAAACCTGATGCCTGGAACCAAGGTACAGAGCTGTGGAATCAAGATACACAGCTCTACCTGACAAGTGATTACACCTGATGCAAACCATTTGGCCATGAATACTGCATTGCAAAATGATGCCCATTAGAGTGTCATATCTATATTTGCTCATTTGTGAAAATGGGGACACTGACCTCAGTCATCTTTTTCATAGGGCTGTTAAGAAGACTAATTAGATACTGTCCACAAAACTCCGTTAACCCCTTGGAGAGGTTTTATATAAATCCCAGGCATTATTATTCAAACTGTATTTCAACTCAATGCAGATGAATTTTGAAGAATCATTCAGTCTCCAGATTACCACCCAAATAGACAATAACAAAAGCAATATGTTTGCTTATCTATTTTTTCTTATCTTAACTCCTATCTTAATTATGTAACACTGCAGGAAAGGCAAAATTTAGCTTCAATCCTGAATATTAAATTTCTTTGCTTGCTTGACTTCTGGCACCTGCTTAGATAGCAAGAGTTCTTGAAAATTAAATAGCTAAATTACTTCAGGTTGGTTAAGATCAGCAGTTCCTACATAAGGGATAGACATTATTAATCATAAAATGCTTCTGCCATCTTTCCCACTATATATCCCTCCCTGCAAACATCTTATCCATCTGAAATTCTTCTCCATTGAAGTCGTTTTGTCTATTCCAAACAATTCTGAGTTTTCGTTTCCTTTGAACTCATCCATAGTGTGAGATCTTTCGGAAGTTCCAGTGAAAGCAATCTCGGCTCAATTATGAAGGAGTAAGCTTAAACTATATCAAATATATCAGAAAGAACACTAGGGGCGCATTCCTTCTGTGTGGAGATGTCCGCCATTATGCTGTCCCTGTTCACCATTATGGAAAGGCGGCCAGTGGATCGTGGTGCCTACAATCTTTTATTTTAAATAGTTTTTTGCCATTATATATTACAAGAAGCTGTGATACCCATTCTGTTCAGATCCCTGAGAACTAATAAGGTATTTTATATTTCAAGACATATTCTGAATAGTTGTGATACATACACACAACCTTTCTATACTACTGTTATTTTGAATCCATGTGTGTATGTGTGACCATCTGTTTGTGTAACCTGCTAGATTACAAGGCCCAAGAAGGACAATTATCTTCTACCATAACACATGGTAGACGATCAGTTCAGCAATCAGTAAATTTGATAAATGAGTAAAAAGTCTAAGTGCATTACAGAATTTCCTTCAAATCTTAAATATCCAAGTACACTCTTAAAATCCACTTATTCATGGGCAACTTTTGAAATAATGACAGTGAATAATAAATGAGAAAATAATACTTAATTATTAGGATTACAACATTCGTCCTGTAATTAGTTGTTTGACTATGTTTTCTATTTTCATAGAAAATTTTATTTAACTATCCATGAAATTATCTATCAATGCTATCCCTGTAGTTCATAGTACCAACTTAAATCTTAAAAAATAGTTGGATTTTGTTTTTTTTTTCTTTTTTCCTTGAGTGTTAAAGTTCTTCAATTTCATTTTTGAATATGCAATATATTAATAAGCATCCTAACTAAAATTTTCATAAGGGTATTATTGAGTGACAAATTTCTCTCCCATTCCCTGTTTTCTGGCCTTTATCCCCTTCCTTAAAGATTAAAAAAGAATTTCATAGATATAATTCCAGAGATATTTTAAACTATATAAGGTCATTCTAGCGTCTTGTAAGATACTGTTAAGTCTATTATAAGAGATTTTATAGGGTGTTTTAAGATATATAAAATGCATACACATACCATTTTCTCCCTGAGCTGCCCACCCCCATTTCTATTTACTGCTTTGTTTGCTAAACACCACATAATGGAACTCTTCTATTGGTTTTCAAAGAACATTTTTTTTATCATCATTGTGTATATACTATAATTTGAAATTAATTTTGTATAATCTTTTTTTTCTGAATTACTTACTTTTATTTTTGAAGTTTATCTATTCATTTATGTCTTAGGTAATATTTGGATATCCCCATCAGGTATCACCATTGTTGTGTATCCACCTCAAAATAGCTCATAATCCACTGCCACAGTCCATTGTGTAAAGTGCAAATCTTTCCCCTTCTCCTGGTATACTGTGTCTTCTTGTCCTAAATACACTACGTTGGACTTAGGGGTTATTTGACATTTTTTTCTTGGGTCTTCCAGTTTTATGACATCTTGTCATTCTTCAATGATGTGGACCACAAATCATTTAATCAACACTCAGCACATTTTCAACCAACATATGACATTATTTTATGAAGCCCACATTTTATAGACATCAGCACTGTTCTCTCCAAAAATCACCACTCTTATTTACTTTTAAAAGCTTTTAATTGATAGATGATTAAAATATAACATGTTATAACTTTATAACAATATATTCTTTTGATACTTATATATTGCAATATGATAACCACATTGCCAACAATCCCCCCACCCCAAGTCAGGCCACATAATAATATTTTTGTGTGTGTGTGTGCTGCAAACATTTAATATCTGGACTCTTAACAACTTTAAATATATAATACAGCATTGTTGAGTATAAGACAATTCTGTGCATAAGATTTACAGAACTTATGTCAAGTTTATAGAATTCAACAAACATTGCCTCCATTTCTCCATCCCTCAGGCCCTGCATCCACACGTTTGCTCCCTACTTCCACAAGTTTGTTTTTTTCAGGTTCCATAGATATGCGGTATCATATAGTAATTGTCTTCCTCTGTGTTATTTTACTTAGCATAACATTCTTAATGTCCACCCATGCTGTCAAAAAAGACAGGGTATCGCTCCTTCTTATTGCTGAATCATATTCATATATGCACACATACACACATGCACATTCATAAATCACATCTTTATCCACTTATCTGTTGAACTTTGGCTGTTTCTATACATAGCCTAATGTGAGTTATGCTGCAATAAATATGGAGTTCACATATGTATTTTATATCCTCTTTTCATTAAACCCTATAGAAATATACCCAGAGTGGAATTGTTGGATCATATGATAATTTATTTTTCATTTCTTGAGGAACCCTCATGCTATTTATTATAGTGCTTAACCAATTTACATTCCTATCAACATTGCAGTTTCCCATTTCTCATTTTCTTTTTAATACTTATTATTTCTTGTCTTTTTAATAATAGTCATTCTAGCATGTGTAAAATGAGATCTCACTGTGGTTTTGGTTTGTATTTCCCTGGTTACATGCAGTGTAGAACATCTTTTATTTGTTTGCTGGCTTTGTGAACATCTTCCTTGGTCAAATGCTGTCTAGACTCTATGACACTTTTTTAATCACAGTATTTCGTTATTGTTGTGGAGTTGTATGTGTTGTTTATATATTTGAGGTATTAATTCCTTGTCAAATATATGGTTTACAATTTTTTTCTTCGACTTAGTGTGGTGTATTTTCTTTTTAATACATTGTAAAATTTGGTTTGTTAATATATTGTTAAGGAGTTTTGCATCAGTTTTCATTACAGATAACTGTAGTTTTCTTTTTTGTGCTGTCATATTCTGCTTTTGGTATCAGCATTATGATGGACTTGTAATAGAAAATTTAATATATTTTGGATGAGTTTGAGAATGATGGGTTTTAGATCTTTGAATTCTTGGTAGAATTTGCCAAGTGAAGTCATCCGTTTCTTGACTGTGTGTGTGTGTGTGTTTGTGTGTGTGTGTGTGTGTGTGTGTATGTGGGGGGGAGGGGTTGATTACTGTTTCAATTACTGCTTCTTTACATGTAGTAAATCATTTCCAGGTTTGTATTTACTCATCACTTAGCTGTGGGAGCTTATACCATTCACAGAATTGATCCATTTTCTCTAGATCATCCAATCTACGGTCATCCACATGGTCATCATAGTATTGAATAATTATTTGTATTTCTGTGCTAGACATTGTTATGTCTCCTCTGTTATTTCTGATTTTGTTTGAGTCGTTTCTTTTCTTCATAAGAAATTGTCAATTTTGTTGACCTTTTTTCTTCTAAAAATCAGCTGTTTGTTTCACTGATATTTTGTACTTTTTCTCTTGTTCTTTTTTTTTTTTTCTACCTGGAATTTTATTGTATTCTTTCTTCTACTGAATTTAGGCTTCATTTTTTCTATTTCCTTTAGGTCAAAGTTGTTTATTTAAGGTTTTTTTTTTTTTTCCTCTACTTGAGATGGATCAATCTTGCTATCCACTTTTCTTACTGATTTTTTTGCAAAGAATCTGGTATTATAATCATTATTATTATTATCAACATCACCATTCAACTCTAACTGTATTTTGGTTTCTTCAGCGACTGAATAGTTTTTCAGAAGCATGTTATTTAATTGTATTTGTGTTCTTTCCATTTTTTCTCTTGTAGCTGATTTCTAACCTCATGACTTTGTGATTGGAAAAGATAGTTTGTATGATTTTGATCATTCTAATTTTATGGAGATTTGTTTTGTGTCCCAAGATGTGAGTAGATGGAATGCCAAATATACATTTGAGAAGAATGTTTATTCTGCTCTTTTTGAATTGAAACATATATATCTATTATATAGTATAATGCATTATTTAAGATTGCTATTTCCTTATTGATTTTCTTTCTGAAGTATCTATCCATTGATGCAAATGCGATTTTGCAGCTCCTTATTCTGGTTGTGTCAGTGTCAGTTTTTCACAGTATTTCTTAATATTCATTTTATATGTCTTGGTGCTCCTATGTTGTGTGTATGATATTATATGTTCCTGATGAATTGCCTCCTTTATTATTGTATAATGCTCTTCTTTTTTATTGAAGTTTTGTTTTCAACTCTATTTTTTTCTGATATGTGTACGGCCACATATACTTTCTTTACAATGCCATTTGCTTGGAATATTTTTTTCCCATCACTTCATTTTCAAATGAGAGTATCCTTATCCCTGAAGTGAATCCCTTATGTGTTTAGCTTTCAGTGTCTTTGATTGGAGAGCTTAGTACATTTATGTTCAAGCTCATAATTGGTATGTATATGTTCTTTGACATTTTGCTAATTGGTTTCTGGTTGATTCTGCAGTTCTTTTTTAATCCTTTCTTCATTTTTTCTTCTTCCCTTGAGATTTGATATTTCTCTCTGGTGGTATATCTAGATTCCTTTTTATCTTCTATTGTGTTTTTAACTACAGGTTTTTGGTTTGAGTTTACAGTTTGAATATAAGATCTTACATGTATATTGATCTGTATTGAATTAAGAGGTACTAATATTTGAAGACATTCAAATACTGCATTTTTACTCTCTCCCATTTTCTATTTTTGATGTCTCATTTTATATCTTTATGCTATACAATTCTTTTGACTAATTATTGTATCTTTAGTTAATTTTATGTCACTTGTCTTTTAGTTGTCAATCTGTTTAACTGGTGACTGACTGGTCCACTACTTTTACTGGAGTATCCTTTAAAGTGACATTTATTCTTTTACCTTTTTTTTTCTTGACTTTATTTATTGCCTTTACTTTTCAGTTTAGATGAGGCCTTTTCACATTTTTGCAATGCCAATTTAGTAGCATAGTAGCAATGAAGTGCTTTAGATTTTGTTTCTCTGGAATGCCCTTAATATCTACTTCAAATCAATATTGCAATCTTACTGAGCACAGAATTCCTGCTTCAAAGTTTTTTTTTTGTTTGTTTTTTTGTTTTTTTCCTTTCAGTATATTGGCCACTTTCTTTTGTCCTGAAAGTTTCCTTTTAAGAAGCCTGCCAATAGTCTTAGGGTATTTCCCTTGCATGTGATATGCTGCTTTTAAGATTCCTTCTTTATTTTATTTTATTTTTTTTTCTATTTTGATTATAATGTATCTTAGTTTGGATATCTTTGGGTGTTCCTTCTATGTGGAACTCTCTGGACTTTTTATAGGTAGATGCCTGCTTCTTTCCCTAGTTTAAGGAAGTTTTCAGTGATTATTTCTGCAAATAATTTTTCTTGCCCTTTCTCTCTTTTCATTCTTTTTCTAGTACCCCTATATTGTAAATATAATTCCTCCTGATGTTGCACTAAAGATCTTTTAGGGTATCATCATTTTTAAAATTCTCCATTTTTTTGCTCTGTCTGGGTGAGTTCTATTGCTTTGACTTCCAACTCACCTATTAATCCCTTTGTTTTTTCCTGTCCCTTGTTAGTCTCCTTTATTTAATTTTACTTTCTGTTATTATATTCTTCAACCTTATAATTTTTTTCAACCTTATGTTCCTTAATTTTTCTAGCTCATTCACATTTGTCCAAGATCAGTGAGCATACTTAGAACATACCTATGACTATAACTTTGAACTTTTCTTCTGAGAGTTTGCTTTTCTTCATTTCTTTGGGATCTTTATTTATTTATTTAATTATTTATTTTGCAGGGGGTTTGTTTTGCTCTTTCTTTGGAGAAGTTTCTTCTACTCCCCATTTTCTCTGGTTCTCTGTGTTTCTTTTATGTTTTAGGTTTTTAGTGATTATTTCTTAACGTAGCTTTCCTATTCCTTTGTTTTTTCTCATTCTGGGACCCCTTAATATGGATAATATTTCTCTTTTGTTGTCCCAGATAGCTCTTACACTATTTTCTTTCCTTTTTTAAAAAAGATTTATTTATGCACTATTTTCTTTTCAAATTGTTTTCACTACCTTTTTGTGTGTGTGTGTGTGTGTTCTCAAACACTGTATTTGCAAGCTCATTAATTCTCTCCATTATTTCCACATTCTGCTATCTAAGCCTTCAATTGTGTTTTTAAAAATCAGCTATAGTGTTTCTTAAGTTCATTATTTCTGAATGTTGCTGCCTCTTATTTTCATTATATTTATTCTATTGCTGTTTTATAGCTTCCATTAATTTTGTAAGTTCCATCAATATTGCCAGACTTTTTGTCCTGTATTTCCCTTCTGTCTTTTCTGCAACTCCACTGAATTGGGGTTCCTTTCATGACTTTTTTCTTCTGACACATGTACTGTGTTTTTCTGTGTTTCATTTTACTGGATTTTAGTAGAAATAGGTTTGCAGTGGTTATCTTTTCACCTGCTAGAGAATTCAGGATTGGTTATCAGCAAATGGCATTAGGTATACAAGAGGTTCTCAGTTACAGGCTTCAAAGCATCACCTCCAGTAGAGTCAGGTATCTGAACTATTTGAAGCCTTTCTTTGTGGATATGGCTGATGTTTTTGTATCTCAGTTTGGAGTAAGGGGTGGCAGCTATTTCAGATATTTCAACATGAACTTCAACAGTACCCCCTTCTATAAGGAAGTTCAGGTGCTCTGACCCAACTCAGGCTACAGCTGTTATGTATCATGAGGCTCATGTTCAAGCCACTTGTCCTCTCTGTGTTCCCACATCTTTCACTCTCCAGTAATGTATGTTCCTTCCTGGTTGCCTGCTTGCATGCACCCCCACACACCATTATCCAGTGCAGTGCAGGGCCTTAGGGTTCCTGGTGTAGGGCTGTATCTGAGAGAGTAGACATAGGGGACTCTGTACATCAGCTCCTCCTTACCTTATTGAGTTGCACTGTCCCATCATCACTCAGCATAGGTCACTTAGAGACTTTCCTACCTCTTCCTTTGGTCTGATGCTCCTATTGTATGCACAGGTAATCAGATTTCCCCTCAGATGCTTTTGACCTTGTTTGACACTAATTTTGTTGAGCATGTCCAGAGGAAGTGAGCCTTGTGTCTTCATTCTGCTATATCAATATCAATACTGTGCTTGATCCTTATGCTATATTTCTTAAATTCCCATTACTACTATATATATATCTACAGAGTAAACTCTGTGTGTGTGTGTTTGTGTATATCTGTAGAGTAAATGAGTTAAAAATTCCGGCTTTTTCTTACATCTATGACTGGCACCTGTGACTAGCACCTGTAATTATGGACACCTAGGCCCAGGGAGCAGGGGGTATGCGTATAAGCAAACATTGACACCTGTGCCAAGTGTTGAGGCGATATAAGGGCAGCACCAATCTGAGACTACTACAACTATGGCTGCGAGAGGATCACCCTGAAGCAAGATCATGAGACTGAGAATGCCAGAGAGAGCCCAGAAAAAGAGCTCAAAGATTCATGGGATCTGGGAGACTTGGTTGCCTGCCTACCTCCCACACACCCCTGGCCGGTGCCTGCCTCCTTGCCTGCCTGGTGTGCTTGTGTACCTGGTTCCATGAAGGAACATTAAAGTGTGAAAAATCCACTGAGGTCTCCAGAATTCTCTACCTGTCTGCCTGAATCCATAGTGAACCTGCCCTGTGCATGCTTGCACTAGAATGTCATATCAAATTAGTTTTTATTTTAAAACTTTTTTTTGCCCCTCCCTGGTGGCACAGGGTTTAAGTCTCTGTTATCAAGCTACCACGACCAGCCACCAGCCACCAACCACTACAGCCTGAGTTTGATTGCTGGTGAAGGAGCTAACCCACATGGTGCAGCAGACCTCTCCTGTCTCACCCTCTGCTCCCCTCAGCAGTGTATTTCAGTTAATCTGCCTGTTCTGCTCCCCACTCTATCACTGGTGAATCCTCTCACCCCCCCACCTCTGGCCTACACTCCAATTCTTGCATGCATAAGTAAATAAAATAAATCTTTAAACAAATAAAAAATAAAACTTGTTCTTGTTTTATATTATTTACAGAATAGAAAGAAAATTAAGAATAAAAAAATACAAAACTGTTTCATTGCCAGCTTTATACATGAACTATCAAAATATCAACCTAGTTCTGGTATCTGATACCTTTCCTGTTTGTATCAACTATAATTTCTCTCCTTTCCATTGATTACCTTTTTCCCTCAATTTTACCTTGTTAGTCCCATATCTATATATACTCATAAATATAAACATATATAGAGATGTGAACTGTATCTCAGAAGTTTGTTATTATATTATTATTTACAAAAATATGTAGAAAATTTGGTTTTCTTTGTCATTTCCATTTTACATGTATTTTCTGAAAGTTAACAGTTTCATAAGTATATAGCAAGTAGAAGCCTGTGAAACTTCCCCCATTTAATTAATGCAATAAATACAAAGCCATATTTTAACCTAGGGTAAATGTCATGTATTAGCACCACCATAATCTAAAGACTGAGATTATGAGCATAGTGGTCTCCATTGAAACTACAGTCATTTCTCCTTGATTGCCTTCTTTAGTGGCAAACGTGTAGGCTGGCAAGGTGGGGGGCAAGGAGACCAGGGCGCCTGAAGGTTCACAGCTTCCCAAACCCCAGTGAGTCTTCACACTTCACACTTTCTCCGGGCTCTCTCTTGTGCCACATTGTTTCGTAGTCTTGCCTCTTCTGTAGTCAGGCCGATAGTCTGCTGGTTCTGCTTTTATACTGCCTCTAGGCTCAGGTGTGCACACTCACATGTGTGTGCAACCATGCTCCAGGTGTCCACAGTTAGGCACGTGTGCCGGTGGCCGAGTCTCCCAAACGCCTTCTGCATCACCATGATCAAGTTCACAGGTGATTGACACAGAGGCCAGTGGCATAAAAAACCTGACTGATTCATTCACCCTACACCTTCAAAAATCTAATAACAAGGAAACTACAGCTTGTTATTCTATGTTAAAATTTATGACATCAGTTGGATAGGAGGAGAATCTGCACTGAAACATATCAGCATAACCGTAGAATTTGGTTGGGGAACTACTGATAGGGTGTAGGCAAAGTGGAGTTAAATCAGGGTTTCTTTCACCCTGCTGCCCAAGCCTGCAGTCTTGTACGCCTCCTAGGTTACCCCCAGGGACACCCAGGGCTGAAAGGCGTGGGGACGGGCATGCACACCTGTAGTGAGGGACAGTGGGGCGCAGAGAGCATGGAGTGTGTGCATATGTAAATATGGACACCTGGGCCAAAATCTGAGGGCTAAGAGAGGCTCCTTAGCTCTGGCTTTCCTGGCATGAAGGCAGAGCCATCTGAGGCAAGATGAGATTCCCGTGAGTGGAGCTGAGATTAGAGAGAGAGACTGTAGAAAGCAGGATGACACCAGGGAGCAGGTTCTCTAAAGAGACAGGCAGACGGGTCTAAAGGAGGGAGTCCTGGAGTCCTCAGTGGCTCTTAGACATTTAATGGTCTCTTGTTTAGAGAGGCAACCAGGTACAGGGCAGGTAAGGTGGCTGGGGGGGGGGGGCAGGAGGCTGCCAGGACTCCTAGCCCCGGTGAATTGCACTCTCTCTGGCTCTCTGCTGCACCCCAAACGGTCCTCTGCTCAATGGTCTGCTCTCTGCTGGTGCTTCTGCCACTGATGCTCTACCACTGCCGCTGCTTCCTCTGCTTATAAACCCAATTTCTGGCCCGGGTGTGCCACTCACACATGCCCACACCCTGCTCCAGGTGCCCGCCATCACACATGCGCATAGGCCTGCAGAGGTCCATCACTGAGGGGAGGATGGAAAAACCTGATATTTCCCATTTACCCTACAGAGACCAAGAGAGAGGGCCTAAGGGAGGAGAGAACATGATTCCCGGGGCCTGGGAGGCTGGGATGCTGACAGTCTCTCAGCCCCCAGCACCCCGGCCTGCCTGTTTGCAGCCACATAGGGTAAAGGAATTTTATTTCCAATATCCGCCATCAAAAAATATAAACAGCAGCTTCTCTTAAGTGCGAGGGATAGCAGCATACTTTCTTTGTCTTTTTTTTTTAAGATTTATTTATTTATGCATACAAGCTGGGGTACAGGCCAGAGGCATGGGGAGGCGAGAGGGTTCACCAGAGATAGAGTGGGGAGCAGAACAGGAAGATGGAAAGAAATATACTGCTGAGGGGAGCAGTGGGCGAGGTAGGAGAGGTCTGCCACGCCATGTGGGAATCTCCCAGGCTGGGCATCAAATTCACATCGCTGCTGCCGGCACCTCCACAGCGCAGTGCTTAACCGCTGCACCACCAGGGAGGCCCCCTTCTTTGTCTTGTCTCAGGGTGATGCCAAATTTCTTACTCTCTGTCCACAAATTTATGATGCCAGTGAATATCAAAATGACCAACAAAGATATTAAATGTAACAATAGGTCAGATGATTTCACTTCTTTTTGGAATATAAAGATACAAAGCATACAAACAAACAAAATAAACACTACACTCTGATGACAACTGCCATAATGTTATTGGGATTTATCTTGCAATATTTGAAATGTAAAAGTAATAACCACAAAAATAAGAGTAGCAATAACAACAACGATATCATTAACATGATCATTTGTGTGAATATATTTTAAATAGTGACATACTCATATAAATAATTTAGAATACATGTAGGTATTTTATATATATATATATATATTTTCCTTGTAATGGGATGTAGTGTTTTCTGGAAATAACTGTCAATATCCATGAAATTTTAAGTACACAAATCTTTGACACAGGGATCCACTTATATGGAGAAGGTTGGGTAAGAAAGTCAAGGAATGGAGACATGCACACACACATATTCCTCTTCATGCATGTGTATGTTTTCATGTGTCCCTGGACAGAGAGAAAGATGTGAAGATTAAAGAGACCAGGTTGTTAACATGATTTATCTTAGAGGTGGCAAAAGTTAATGAAGCTCCTATATAGTTAGTAAAAATCTAAACTAGAACATTTCTTTTTACCAAATATTTTAAGAAGACATTTTTAGGGTGATAAATATCGACATACTTCTCGTCGTCTATTCTGGGAGTTTATCCAAATTAAATAAATACACATTTAAAAGATTTATGTACATATAAGGGATTTTATTCTAATATCATATACAATAACTGAAGAATAAAGAAGAGTAGGAAGAGAAAATATTATAGCACACATTTTGTTGAAAATATAGTGGTGAAAGAAAATATAGAGCCTATGAAAGTGATGTCTTCCTGGAGGAAGAGACAAAATTTGAATTACCAGCCAGATTGTCCAGATGTTAGGACAGATTAATTCAATGAACACATTCCTGGAGGGTTGTGTAAGTCACTGGCAAGAGAGATGGAAAGAGAAAGAGACAAAGAGAGACAGAGAATACGTTATTGATAGCAATGCCCTGAGCCATCAAATCTCCAGTCTATCTTTTTTTTTTTTTAAGATTTATTTTTTATTTATACATACAAGCTGGGGTACAGGCTGGAGGTGTGGGGCGGCGAGAGGGTTCACCAGAGATGGAGCGGGTAGCAGAACAGGCAGATCAGAAATACACTGCTGAGGGGAGCAGCGGGCGAGGCAGGAGAGGTCTGCCGTGCTATGTGGGATTCTCCCCGGCCGGGCGTCGAACTCGTGTCGCCGCTGCCGACAGCTCCACAGCGCAGCGCTTAACCACTGCGCCGCCACCGGGGAGGCCCAGTCTATCTTTTGTGCTCAAAAGAGTAGGGGATATTATAATATTATATCTCCTTTTAGAGAATTTTTTCTTTAGTTTAATAGTAGTCTCTGGAAAAGCAGGAATACATGGCAAAATTCCTTGCACATACTGTTTTGCTCTATGCTCGCCACTGTTTCTTATGTGTTACATTTTTTGTGTGAAAGTGTGTGTGACAAGATTATGGAAATGGGTTATTTGCTTGGACCAAGCATAGGACAGGCGATAAACATCCTCATACCTCATTCATATAGTCTTACCTATAATTTCATGGTTTCATATTGTTTATGAGTCTGAGTCTGTTTCTTCTTCCTTTCCATTTGTCAATCTTTATGTCTATGTAAAGTGTCTTAATCACATTATATGTCTTAATATATGACAGGTAAGCTTGCCCACCTCATTATTAAACTTTGCTCTATCACACAAAATTTAGATCATTTTGTCAACTTGCCTGCAAAAATGACATTTGAGATGTTTATTATAAGCACAAAAACCACGGATGCATTTAGAGAAGTTGACATATTTATGGTATCAAAATAATTTACCAGAAGGTAAATAACACAAACCCTGAATTGGTAGAAGATATGTACAATAAAATCCTTTTGTCTCTGAAATTAAAAAAAAAACAACTCAATATATGCCATGCAGATGATCCGATTAAAATTAAACAAAGTATGAACAGGTATTTCACAGAGAGGGTATATGAAGAGCCCACAGATGTATGAAAAGATGTTCATCCTGATTAATAAACAGAGAAATTGATATTAAGATTATGATTAGATATAATTTAATATCCATCAGATTGCTGACAATGATAAAGTCTAACATTACTAAATATTGAAAAGGATACTTGTCAAAGTGAATTTGCATGAACTGATAAAAGTTATGTATTTTGGTATGGCAATTTTTTAAAATGTTCAGCATTTTCTTGTAACATTGGATGAGCACATACATATTGACTTAACTTTTTTACTCTTAATTATATGTGTTGGAATAGAGCTTATTCCTGTGTCCAGGAATAAGAATTTCACAGGAAACTTCATGCATATTTGTGTGTATGTGTGTGTGTGTGTGTGTGTGTGTGTGTGTGTGTGATATACTGTTTATATGAAAATAAACAAAAAAAATGAAATTAGTGCATATTGATTGTTAAAATAGTAGAACTTGTGGAGTATTCATTAAGTAGAATATTATGCAAATATTTAAAAAAGTAAACTATAAGTGCAGGCAATGGCACGTAAACATCTTTGATATATAACTAAAATGACACCATTGTTATGAAGCTAACAAACATTACAGTATGTTCTATAGCCTAGCATAGAGTTCAAGAAGGGAATGAAGGAAGACTCTCTTCCAAGAAGATGGAAATAGGGAACTGAGACAAAGGTAGATCATACACTTAAAACTGCCTCAATTCTATTTTAGAACTTAACACGTGTGATGGATCATTTTGTTTATTTACTCCTTCATTAAGTACATATATTCAAGGCCACCCTGGTGGCATAGGGTTTAAGTCTCAGTGCTATCATGCTATCACTGCTGTCTCATGAGTTCGATCCCTGGCCAGGGAGCTAACGCACACATGGTGGAGCAGACCTCTCCTGTCTTCCCCGCTGCTCCCCACAACAGTGTATTTCATTAGATCTGCCTGTTCTGCTCCACACTCTGTCTCTGGTGAATCCTCTCACCCTCTACACCTCTTGCATATGCATAAATAAATAAAAATAAATCATTTTAAAAAACTATATATATTCTTCAGTGTATATATAAACCATGTAAAATGCACATTAATGAGATCAAACTTAACATTAACCTATATCAATGTTATTAACTTGCTGTGTGAGACTGAAGAGAAAACTTTCAGACTCCAGAAATATACACACAGCTCTAACCAGCCTCCCCACTGGCCAGCAATGTGACCTGAAAGAGGACACAAATTCTCTCTACTTCAATTTTATTACTTGGGAAATTGAAATAGTAGTACATACTGGTTGGGAGAACAAAATATTTGTATGCCTTTGCACATACATTCAAGGAGGTTATGATTATCCTTGCTGTTGCATTTAAAAAAAAAAAAGTGCCCTTCCGAATGTTGCATCATTTAGACACCTGCCTTTCTATGGAACAATATGAGGAACAGTTGGTTAGAAGTGACAGCTAGCATGGCAGAGAAAATACTATGAAATTGGGAATTATTTCTTTTTTTCTTTTTTTGAAAGATGAATTGTTTTGAGGTTTTTCAAAGTTAATCATATCTAGATTTATAATCCCTTTAGCTGTCAGAATATATTTACAGATATTTACTAAATAGAGAGAGAGTGGTAACTGGATACTATCAATTATCTCATTTCCTCAGAGGATGCCTGATATTCTTTTTTTTTCCTTAATGCAATCAACATCTGCCATTCACCTACTGTATGCTAAATGAATAAGCCCTGGGTATAACTTGTAGCCAATATTTGTCACCAAAACTTTTCAACTTAGTTCCATTTGAGGGAGGTTTTGTTAATTTTAAGTATACATATAGAAACTTTAAAATGCAAAGTGGAAAGGAATTTTATCTAAAATATAACTTTATAATAAATAAAATATAGCTTTACATTGTACAGCTTTCATAATAAATTTTACTACTACAAAATAGTCATTTAAAATATATCAAATGAATCAAAATTCAAAGGAGAAAAAAATCACATTCCAACATCTAGAAACAAATCATTTTTATTATTTAATGTATTTTTCTTGTCTTTTTGTTTGGATATTGTAATTTTATAATTATCAACATAATACATAAGCATTCTTTTATATCTACGTTTTAAAATCTCCATGCTTTTTTTCAAAGGCATATTTCTGTTAATGAAGGAGAACAGTTCTAGACAAAGTACAATTAAAATGTACCTGGATTTTAAAACTGGTTCTGAAAAATGTAGCACATTCTCTATATACTAAATATGGTGTAAGCATTCATAACAGAAGGGATTTCCATCTATTTCTTTTGCTTTAGATTTGTACCTAATAGAGATACAGAAAAATTGACTGATTAACTCACAAGATTCCAGCCAGCCTGCACATTTTATAATATCAAGGGCTGCCATTATTTGTTGTGACTATTCGTTCCAACACATATTCAGAAAACCAATTTGTCACTCAATGTTTGCATGCCCTTACACACATCTGGAAAATTCAAATTTACAGAATATTTTAAGATAATTTCTGACATTGGGTTTTAACACTTGTCAATCTTTTGTGAACACTCCATTATGCTAAATATAAACAGATTAACATTTATGATGAACAATGAAAAGAAATGTTGAACACCATTTCATTGTCTTCTGGAGTAAGAGTAAGAACACAATGAAAGCCAAGAAGATAGAACACTGAGACAGTATTGAAAATATTACTGTTTATAAATGAAGGGGAAAAAAATAAAGCATAACAGCTTATTCTAGAAAAAAGCAAACTAAGTTTTTCTCTTGATGGAACTCTTTTCTTTTTATCCAAATAAAAATCAATTGCTTTTGAGTCTATTCTCTTTTCCCCAAATATTTTCTCAGTCTCTGTTATATCCAAAATGCTGAATATAAAATGAAAGAATAGCCACAATTCACATAATACACTAAGCTAATTTCATTTTGAGGGTGAACAGAATTGGAAAAATTCCATTTTCTGATGAAAACTTTGTATCTCATAAAGAGTTTATGTGCTTTGGAGGAACATGCCTGTGCCCTAAGGAGATGCCTATGCATTGTCATGGAAGTGGCAAGAGAGATAGCAAGAATAAAGAAAGCAACCTTTCTTTCTACAAACATGCAAAGGCCTAGACATCTGTTTTTTAAAAATATTTATTTATTTATTTATATATACAAGAACTGGGGTGCAGGCCAGAGGTGTGGGGTGGTGAGAGGATTCGCTAGAGACAGAGCAGGGAGCAGAACAGGCAGATCGACTGAAGTACACTGTTGAGGGGAGCAGCGGGTGAGGCAGGAGAGGTCCGCTGCGCCAAGTGGGAATCTCCCTGGCCGGGGATTGAACTCATGCTGCAGTGGCTGCGGATAGTTTCATAGGCTAAGACTCAACCCGTTGAGCCACCAGGGAGACCCTTGGGCCTAGACCTATCTTACTGCTATTATTTCTCCATTGATCAACCATATTTCCCCCAAGCAAATCCTCACTTATCTGCTTTGCTTATGTCTTTGATTATGCAAATTACTATTTGCTTCTAATTATACAGGCCCACTCTGATCACCCAATGATATTGAAGCGAAAATAGAAAGTGCATTAAGCCGATTCAGTAGGATTTTATATGCACTTTTCAATATGACCTTTCAATATTAATTCCTAGCAAGAAAAGAAGGATTTATATTTTTCATATTCTATAGGAGGTTGTTTTTGTTATGTCACTTGCAATTTGTAGTGACATTTGACTAGAGGTGTAAAATGTTGTATTTTACCATTGACAGATCCAGTTTGTCTCCCTTTCCACGGCCTAAGGGGTTTGCATGCATATATATGACAGCTCAAGATATTCTTTCAGTTGGATTTTCTTTCCTTTAGTTATTAAATATTCAGAATTTTCATTAAGCACCAGAGCCTAAATAATATTAGTGGGAAAACATTTTGGAAACTTTTATTATTATTATTAATATTAATTGAGTATGATGCATACATTTTTATATTTTGAAAACTCAAATATCAATAGAAAAAGCAAGCCTTTACCTCCCCACCACAAAAAAAAAAAAAAAAAAAGATGAGGGCAAAAATTTCAGATTGAAAACAAGAAAAAAGTATTTTAGTTTTTTAAAACAGTAAGAAATGAAATGAAACCCCACCTTGAAATTTGTCTTGCTGAAGGGACAATCTTGTAGTGGAAAATTAAAATTCAAGAAGTGAGAAATTACCAAAGCAACACGGCTTGTCAGGGGAAGGGATATAACTGAAACCCAAAACCTTATTCTTTCCCAATTTTATTGAGATATAATTTACATATAAATAATATAAAGCATTACTTCCATTCTGAATTCTGAAGTCTTTGTACCCCACACAGCCTTGGTGGAGTTCAGTAAAACCATTGCTGGCTCAGCTGCTCAATTACAACTGAGGACTGAAGTGTCAAACACACCCAAACTTTAAACTACTTGGGTTCCAAATCATGGTAATACCACATAAATGAAAATCATAATCATCTCTCTTGCAGAGAATCAGAATAATATCATAAGTTATAATGCAATCTTTGACTTATCAGTGGTCTCACAGGTAGTTTTTCTTTGGAATTTGCTGCATACATGTATGAATATTGAAATGGAAGTTTTGACTTAATTTTCAATCTTTGTGAATCATAAGCTAATACAGCAGTCTCACAACATGCAATAATCAAAGCTCAGCTTGGTAAAGAAGAGTTTCCTTGATCTGGACACTTCATTCTTCTCTCCCTTCCCTTTCCCATTCCCCCTCACTACCTAAACCTGAAGCCACAGAGCCTATATTCTGTTTGACAATGCCACGTATTTATTCACACTAGATCTTTGCTCATCCTAACTTATCTCCTAGAATATTTTACATATTCTAAAATATATCTTAAAATTGTTACAGTTTTCTCATGATCTTTGTGAGAAATTGACGTCCTTTTTCCTATTAACTCTCCTGTTCACAGCTTAGATTTCAGTTCCTTGGAATAGGCACGGCTGACAGTTCTCAAACAAGTTTTGTGATCCTTCTGAGATCTATTTTCACCTTCTATTTATAATTAGCTAAATATTTGTTCCATAATTACTTGAGAATAGAAATAACACTTTTTTTATTGTTTCATCCAGAACATCTAGATTTTCCAGCATCTTTGGGAATATAATAGTTTTAGCATGAAAGTGAAATTACTTGCTCAATATAACTAATAGCAAAGGAAATGAAACCAGTCAAACCTCCGACTTTAGGTTTTCTTCATTTTGCACACGTAGTGTCTTTGGAACAGCACAGAGGGACTGAGATGCACTAGCATTGGGACCTAATGATGCATTGTAATAGTGTCTCTCTCCTCATCAGTCAAATAAAAGTATAAAATCTGATAGAGTTAATGGAAAGATGAAATAATGCATGTTACCATCTGGCACAGGGAATGTTCCATACATATTCACTATGACCAAACAATTTTGTTCTCTTTTCTCTTAAATATTCACATACTTCACCTTCATGCAGCATAGCCTCCTATTTGCATCACGCACTTAGACCTTGGGGATTCTACCCATCTCATGCCTGTACAGATAACCTATCTGTTCAAGGCTCCTAGATCTATTTCTGATTTTGATGTCTGTGCATTCCAATCTCTCTACATAGCTTTTCTTGGATGTCCCAAAATTTTTCAGGTTAGTATCAGGAAGTGGTTAAGAGTCTCTTTATAACATTCATTTGTAAATATGCATATATGATCCTGAAAAAGTATTAACATATTTTTTAATGGAGTTCTCTCCTAGACTCTGAGACTGCATTTTGATAGATGACATCTGTAGTGGAACAACGGTGACAAGAATTTTGAAAAGGAATCATGAACTTATTACCATTTTATTAAGTTGTTATGGGGATTCTGTTAATATTTGTAAAGTAATTAGAACTATGATTGGCATATTAAAATGAGTGAATAAACCTTAGCTTTTATTATGAATGATATACAAATATGAGCTAATTTTATGCCTCCTCATGTGCAACCTTTCTATCCTTTGAAAGTAGCAACATCTGCACATGTGTAATTGTTTTCTACCATCTTTTCATTGTGGTTTGATTGACACCACAGATTTTGGAATTAGACATTTACCTAGAGGTATCTGACAAATCTCTGTGAAATTAAATAAATCTTATCACTCCTCTAGACCTAAAGGAACTGAAATTTTTACCTGCAAATAAATTTAATACAATTATTCTCTGAGATGAATTTGGAGGGTTAAATGAGATGGTGTTTGTATAATGTTTACCCCAGGGTAAAGTGTATAACTGAGGAGCAATAAGCAGAGCTGATATTGTTA
Organism: Scalopus aquaticus; assembly: GCA_004024925.1. Taxonomy (NCBI): domain Eukaryota; kingdom Metazoa; phylum Chordata; class Mammalia; order Eulipotyphla; family Talpidae; genus Scalopus; species Scalopus aquaticus. Next base: position 24,938 of record PVIJ01016056.1, read on the forward strand.
TGATAATTAGGTTTATGTTATTTAATGATCAAATATTAAGCAGATAATCTTTTATTAACATGTTTTATTTTATTTTATTTTATTTTATTTTATTTTATTTTATTTTATTTTATTTTATTTTATTTTATTTTATTGTAGTGAAGAAGAACTAGGGTGCAGGCCAAAGTTGCAGAGTTTGAGAGGATTCACCAGAGACAGAGTGGGGAGCAGAACAGGTAGATCTACTGAAGTACAGTGCTGAGGGGAACAGTGGGCAAGACAGAAGGGGTCTGTTGGGCCATCTGTGTTAGCTCGGGCTGGGGATTAAACTCAGACCTTGGTGGTGTTAGTTCTGACACTTAACCCCTAGGCCATCATGGAGGTCCCCTAACACATGTTTTAGATAAAAGAACTGAAAGGTCAAATGGTTTATTCAAGGTTGATGGCAGTGCTAAGGCCAGGAACAATTCTTCTGATTAACAGCTAGAGCTACCCTGCTCTCTCAGACATGTCTAGGCAGTGGGAGAGGCTCCAGTTGAATGCCTCTTCGATATAGCAAATGTGATACAGCAGAACCCATGCAGATTTGCATGAAAAGTGCTAAGACTTATCATCCATAGACCTTCCAAATAGCTCAGTATTTCTTATGTGGTTATGCTGAAACACCTTAGGGGGTTCTTATTTCATTTCACCTGGCTCTGAAATTCAAATGTACATTACAAAATACATTTTCTTTATTCTTAAGGTGAAAAGATACCTTGTAAATCTAAAAAGCAAAACACAAATAAAAATTCATGATTTGGGAAAAAAAAAGAGCATGCCTTGTCTTATAGAAAAAGGTTTTAGATTATGTGTGGCCAAAAAAAAAAAAAAAAAAAAAAAAAAAAAAAAAAAAAAAAAAAAAAAAAAAAAAAAAAAAAAAGCAAAACAAAACAAACAAAATAGAGTAAATTCCAAGATTAATGTAGTAAAAATGAGATAATGAGGTCAACCCTATTTATAATATAGATGAAAATGTTCTTATATTGTTGAGCAGAAAAAAATATATGCAGGACAATTCTTTTGCTTTCTCCCTGTAATCTGGGCTTTGTTTGGGAATTGGAGCTGGAAATGATATAAACAGTAAGATAACAAGAAACCCCATTCATCACTCTGAAGGGTATCCGTGTGTATATTTCCAGTGATAGAGTAGACTGTCTCTCTCTCTTCTCAGGCTTATAACCAATGCTTCAACTGAACTAAAGTTCTTGGTTTTCTTTTGTAATCAAGTTTCAGGGAACTGCATTGCTATTCATGTGTTCTATACATTGTGAGTTTTCTGACTCAGTAATGCAGTTCTATTTTTTTTTATTGCCAAAACTAAGTGAACATAGCACCAGACTGGACTAGTTATTTGAACATTTCATTGTTAGAATATAGTACCTACTTATTAGCATAAAAAGTATGTTAATACATAGATGCATGTGAATACATATATATATATATATATATATATATATATATATATACATACAACAACCATGAGTATTTGATATTTGAAGGCATTGTCATGATGAAAAAATTCTGTATCTGTTAGCTCCAGTGGTAGTCATAAGCAATTTTCGGTTATAGAGCATTGAAAAGGTGAAAAGTGAGGCAGAGTAACTGCATTTTAAAGTTCAACTAACATAACTTGAATTTAAATAGCCACATGTGACTAGTGACTACCATATTGCTCAGTACCTTTCTAGAGTTATCACTAATTCACTTGACCTCAAATTAAACTACTTCTTCCAATAGAAATGGACATGTTATCTGATATAAATAATCAACTTTATGCAAAGCTAAAATGTATACTGTGTATTTATTTCACCAGTGGATATACTCATGAGTAGGGAATCAAATCAAATTAAGGTTTCATTTCAATTTTTAAGTGTTGCTGTGTTTCATTGGTGATCCTCAACTCTTCAATAAAAAAAAAATAATAAAAAAGTGACATAACAGCAGATATTTTAAGCTATATGTAGAACTCATAAAACTTTGGAAGATTTAACTCCTTCAATACAGGCCTGGAAGTGAGTTTAAAAAAAGAGAAATATTTCCATTCTATTAGGTAACAAGCAGAAACTATAAATGGTGTGGCTTTTCAGAAAAATCTTAATTCACAACCTATTTGCTACTTTTTTATCTGTTGTTTTCAAACCTTCAGAAAGCTGAATAAATTGTCAATTTTTTAATTGGTGATGACATTTCTGTTATGTAGATCACCAACATATATTATCAGTGTTAATAAAATTAACAACACCCTCAAGGGTTGCCATTCATATGCATTTTTAATACCAAAGTATTCCATTCTAAATAGACTTAAGCATTCTAAATATAACTCAAAATACAATTCTTTATTTCCTGTTTATTTGTTGAAATTTCATTACTCAAAGTTATATTTTTTTTCAAACGTTAAATCCACAGTTGTAATTTATTATTATGAAAGCTGCTATTATCAAGTTTCTCACAATATAATAGATTGAATAAGTCTCCAAAAAAAAATTCCATAGCCACCTAGACCCTCAAAATGTGATACTAGGTTTTTGTAGATTTAGTTAAGGATTGAGATGAGATGAAACTGGGCTAGGGTGAGCCCCATTCAATGAGAGTGCTTTCAAGAAAGAGGGAAAGATATACATTAATACAGAAGTGATATGACCATGATGGTAGAGAATGAGGTGATGTAACCACAAACCAAAGAACGCTATGGTTTGTTGGCAATAAAAAGAGACTAGGAGAGAGGCATTAGGTGATTCCTCCTCCAGAAGGAGTTAGCACAGCTGAAGATATGTTGGATTTCTGGTTTCTGGAACAATGAGTAAGAAGTTTCTGTATATTTAAGCTACTAAGTTTATGGTATTCAGCTATCTATGTGGGTTCGTTTTTATAGCAGCTTGAGTGACGTAAACTATGCCTGGGTAGCTGTTAAACATTTTTTTCTCTATATGTCTGTGAGAATGTCTCTGGAAGAGGTTAGCATTTGTATATGTATATGAGGTTAGTAGACTGACTAAGATCACCCTGACAGTGTGGGAGGGTGTCACACAATCCTTTAATGATCTGAATAAAACAGGTTGATTTGAGACACTTACTCTTCCTGCTTTTCAAATATTGTTACTTCTGTTTTGCCGGTTTGCAAACTTAAACCTGACTTACACCACTACCCATCGCTGTCTCTGACCCTCAGAATCAGACTGAATCACAAAAATATCATTCTTGGTTCTTCAGCATGCGATTGCAACTTGGGGAAATTTTCAGTCTCTATAACTCTGTAAACCAATTCCTAAACTATAACAAGGATATACATATGTGTGTATTTTTTGTTTTATTTATTTTTAATATAATTTATTTATTAATATGTATCTTACATCATTGCTCATTTTTGTATAATGTTTTAATTCTCCTCTCAGGTGTATGTGTTATGAAAATATTGGGTGAATCTATTTTGCACATGAACAGATGTAAAATGTGGGACATATGGCCAATTTCATATATGCAAATGTATATATATTTAGCTGGTTATGTTGGTTCTGTTTCCTCTCTGGAGAACTCTGATTACTACAGTTAAATTTTAGTACTGGGAATTTGTCTGCTGCTGTAATAAATACCTAAAAATGTGGGCATGGTTTTGGGATTAGCTAGTGGGAAAAGACTGAAATAATTTTGAGAAGCACTATAAAAGAACTTAGATTGCCTTACAGTGGTTTTTTTGGTAGAAAAATGGGTATTAAAAGTGATTCTGAAGACATCTCAGAGGGAAGAGAAGAGGATGGTTAAAACATTTCTGTCATATTAGAGAACACATGTCATCATGACCAGAACTTGGTAAAAATATGAACATTAAAATTGCATCTGTTAAGGTAGCCAAAGGAAATAAAAAAAAAACATATTATTGAACACTAATGGAAAGATGACTTTTGTTATAAATTGGTTAAAAATATGACTGGATTGTCTTCCACTGTTGGATAGAAGGTAGAACTTGTCAGTGATAAACTTGGATATTTAGCTGAAGAGATTTCCCAGAGAAATGTTGAAGACATGGGCTGAATTCTTCTAGTGCTCGTTGTAGAATGTGAGAAAGAGATAAATGGAAGAAGGCACTGTCAAAGAAAAAACTACAACTGGATTGTTTGAAAATCCTTAGCCTATCTAGATTGTAATCATCCTAGAACCATGCTCTGGAGAAGGTGCAACTGGACAAAAATGAAATATACAAATTAATTATGTGAATAGTTGATTATTCTCAGCAGAAGCCAAGGAATAGAGATATGCTTATCCAGGAATGATAGTGGGGAATCTTCTTGTGTAATGACATTAAACCTTTGACATATCTGAAAAACCATGAGATTTTCAAGAATGTTATACTGGCAGAAACACTTCCAGCATGATATGGAAAGAGTAAAAAGTCAAAATTGTGCAAATGGGAAATGGGCTGATAATCCACTCAGCTGTAAATTGTTCTACTCTTCCAGAAAAAATAAAAAAAAAAATTACAAAAGCAAAACCTGAGGGGCAGAAGCTAGCGAGATTAAGTCTGATGAGATGGGCCTTGCAATCAAAGCATTAGGCTTTGAAAACTGGTTGAATTTATCTTGCTAAGATACAAACTTTCTTTGTAATTTTGACTGTTTTATTTGTTTCAATTTCTATTTATGGGAATGAGGATGTTTATTTGGGCTGTCTTAACATTGTACTTTGGAAACAAGGAATCTGTTTCCTAATTTCATAGGATCACAGATGGAGAGGTCTTTTGTTGTAGGATGCATCATTTACACAGTTCAATCCATATCTTATGTAGATTTTGAAAGGAGGGAGTTTTTGAGTTGGTTATAATTAGACAAAGTTTTGAATTTAGAGTTCAAGCTAGCAATTCAATTCCAATTCTAAGAGACGTTGGGATAAGTTGAATATATTTTGCACATGAACAGATGTGAGTAAGAAAGTCAGGGGGGCAATTGAAGTGGTTTGAAGAGCCCCTAACCCACCTAGTTCATGTTTACTCAGAAACTCCAAAATGGAAATTATTTTAAAACTGGTTATTTGCAGATGCAACTAGAATAGGAACAGATATAATACTGGATTTGGGTAGGTGCAATAAGAATATCTTTAAGTGAAAGAATGAGACCAGAAAAGAAGGCAATTTGAGAATGGAGGCAGAAATTTTAGGGACTATTCTACAAGCCAAGGAATAACAAGGATTTTCAGCAGACACAAGATACTAGGGGAATGGTACAGGATGGTTCTCTCACTGAATCTTTAGAAGGAAACAAATCTGTTGACAACTTGAATTTATACTATTTTAAGTCATCACATTTGGGATAGTTTGCTTTGGTAGCCCTAGAAAACATACATATTGCAAAATAAGGAAGTAGATTGAGCATTTATTTAAACATTGCAAGAGTGTGCATTATTTTAATTTGTGTTGTTTGGACATTATACTATACTTGAGAAAAATGTTTTAAATTATAAATGAGACTGGTAATATCCTGAACTTACATTAGGGGAAGGGCTAGAGTGGCCCCCAGACCATGCAACCTCACACGAGATGGAAATGGACGGGATAATGCTAAGAGAAATAAGTGAGAACAAGAAAGATAAATACCAGAAATATCCCTAATATTTGGATTACAGAAAAAACAGAATCAGTTAAAGACAGGCTTAAAAACTAATCTTTGAAAGCTGACTATAGAACTGAAATATATAAAGAGGGAGGGGTCAGAACAAAGAGGGTAGGAAACCAATGGACTATGATGGTGGACTATGAATGATTTCATGTTAGGTGCACTACAATGGCAATGTCTGATGGGGGTATCCTAATATTACCACAAATCAATTATTTAATTAATTAACTAATCTCTTACATTAAAAAATAAAATTGCTTTTAAGGAAAAATATTATGATTTGAGGCAAAAATTCAAAATTTTGTTCTTATGCTTTTATTTCTTGAAGAATTGAGCTCTGTAATAGCTCATATTTATGGAATTAAAGACAAAGAAGTTAAAATGTTAAATAGTTAATTATACAATTCAATATGGCTATGAGTTTTTCAAGCAAATTACCCATTTTGAAAATTCTTCACATATAAAGACATGGCTAACTGCATTTTATCATGATGTGATATCTCTATCTTACCTGCTATACCGGTCAACAAATTTTCACAAAAGTCATGTTACTGAAATAAAATTAGTCATTTCCTATCAATTTGTATGTGCTCAACATGAACATGACAGTCAAATTCTAATTTTGGGTCTACCTTTTTTTGTAATCTGCAATAAATTGATGTTTACATCATGAAATGCATGCCAATAGTAATAGGCCTATGGTTAATACCTGTAAAAAAATCAAGTTATAGACTACTTCTTAGATTTCTTCGCCTGTTTCTTGTACAGCTGTTCAGGAGCATCTCTGGGGAGTGTCCAGCAGTAGTCAGCCAGCATTGTAGTGAACCATTTTTTCTGGTATCTTTGTTCCACTGATGCGATATCTTGATGAAAATATTCGCCATGTTCATCACTAACCATACCACATTTTTCAGGGAAGAAATCCAGATGGGAATGAAGGAAGTGGATCTTTAGAGACATATTGCAGCCAAGTTTCTGATACTGAATCAGCATGTCTTCTGCTAGTTCCACCCTAACATTGCCAAGAAAGTGTGTAGACACTAGGTGAAAAGCTTGTTTCATATCACCCTGCAGCAAGTTGTTGAACCGGTCATCTTTGAAGAGCTCTCTAATCCAAGGAGCCACAAAAACTCCCTCTTCAACCTTTGCTTTGCTGAGTCGAGGGCATTTTTCATGCACGTATCAGAAAGTTGGCGAGATCTGGTCCACGGCTATCACGGAATTCTTCAAACCTAGTTTGATGTGAAGGGGTGGTAGCAGGCTTTTGTGAGCCTTGACCAGAGCTGGGTGCTGGATATTATTCTCTCCAACTGCTACATTTTGTCTGTGAGCCCATTCCTTCAACAAGTAGTGCAATTCACTTGCTTGGCTATTCCACTCACATAAGAAACAGATGTATTTTGTATATTCTTGCTGCAGTCCCATTAAAAGGGAAACCAGCGTTAAATACCACAGACGCGCCAGCTGTACTTGTTATACTCAATGGAATTCAGTAGCTGTTTTAAGTTATTGTATGTCTCTTTTATGTGGACAGTATGCACTACTGGAGTAGATGGAAGATGGTGTCCATTGTGCAAAAGCACAGCCTTAAGACACAGTTTCCCAGAGTCTAAAAATAGTCTCCATTCTTGTGGGGCATGAGTGATTTCTTTTTTTTTTTTTTAAGATTTATTTATTTATACATACAAGCTGGGGTACAAGCCAGAGGCACGGGGCGGCGAGAGGATTCACCAGAGATAGAGTGGGGAGCAGAACAGGCAGATCAGAAATACAATGCTGAGGGGAGCAGCGGGCAAGGCAGGAGAGGTCTGCTGCACCATGCGGGATTCTCCCCGGCTGGGCGTCCAACTCACATTGTGCACTGCCGACAGCTCCACAGTGCAGCGCTCAACCGCTGCGCCACCAGGGAGGCCCCATGAGTGATTTCTAAGGCATTCATGAGGCCCTCATGATCAAATGGAACAGAATACCAGATTCCTTTCCTTTCTGAAGAAAGGCTCCAACTGCTGGTGACCCTTTCGATAGAAAATAATTGTTACATCTTCTTCTAGAAGATTCCATTGTTGAGGTCTTGATCCTAGCAGTTCTGCCCTGTTCTTGGATAAGTCCAAATCACCAACCAAGTCATTTAGTTCTTCCTGTGTTAGTCTGTGTGGGGTTGATGATGCACCACAGTGAAAATCTGGATCACCGCATGCTGATGGAACAGGAGAAGAACAGGTCGGCTGACCCTTGTCCTCATCAGATGAATCAAGAGAATATTCTGCTGGGGGTTCTGGAGTAGGAAGTCCCTCACCATGTGGAGCTGGTCTCAATGCAGACGGAATGTTTGGGTAAACTATTCTAAACTTCTTTTGCTTTGTTATTTTGCTGGAAAGAGGAGGAACTGAGCAGAAGTAACAGCCTTTTATGTGATTGCTTGGCTCTCTCCATACCATGGAGACTGCAAATGTCATTGATGGTCTTTTACCATTTAACCACTGTGAATGCTGTGTTGTCCATGTAGCACAGCATTTATGTGGGGCCCAAGGCTTGTCTTGGTCACCAACCTTGCATCTCAAGTAAAGATGATAAGCCTTCTTCACTGGAGAAGTGATCCTTTTCTTCTGGTTGGCAAATGTCACTTCCCCACAAATAGAGCAGAAATTGTCCATGCTATTAACACACTTTCGTAACATTACTGTTCTGTATTGGGCCTAAATGGATAAAATATCACAGTTCTATGGAACAGTAGCTTAAACTGTCTTGCACAAAGTCTGATATATTTTCAACGCTCATCCTTTCCGACAGGGCTTTCTATAGTGCACAGCTGACCGTCAGCTTACTTCAGCAGCCGCCTGGCAGTAGTATTGCATTGCACAGAAAATGATGCAATCAACTCTGGATCATGTGTGCATGATGGTATTATGCAATGTGATGCAATATTACATCATTCTAGGCTGATATAGGATGTTGTTGCAGTCCGACTGGATAAAATTACACGGTGAAACATATCAAATGAATTATATGAAATATCTTCAAAATGAGAGCTAATAAAAAATTTTCAGGTTTATGTTCATGTTCAGCACACCAAGATACTATAAATTAGGACCTTTTTTTTTAATATATATTTTTATTGTTATTTATGTCTTTTACATTTTGCATTCCCCTTGGGTAGCCCACCACCAATTCACCCGTGATCCATCTCCATGGTCCCTTGTGTTCTTTTCTATTCCATTTTGTGCCCTTTCCCTTCCCTCCCTCCGGCTCCTTTCTCCCCCCCCCCCCACTGATTTTCTCTCTCCCACCCGGCCTCCCTATAGTCCTGTTATAAGTGAAACCATTCGATATTTTTCTCTTTCTTTCTGGCTTATTTCACTGAGTATGATCCCCTCTAATTCCATCCATGTCGCTGCAAATTGCATGTGTTTATCTTCTTTCCATGCTGAATAGTATTCCATTGTGCATATGTACCACATCTTCTGGATCCAATCATCTATTTTTGGACATCTGGGTTGCTTCCATACC
>PVIJ01016057.1:0-34071 GCA_004024925.1 Scalopus aquaticus
TTGAGAAAAATGTGTATTCAATTTTTCGGGGGTGAAGTGATCGATAGATATCTGTTAATCCCATGTGGTCTAGGTCCTTATTTAGAGCTTTAATGTCCTTGGTTACTTTCTGTCTTCTTGATCTGTCTAATAGAGAAAATGGGGTGTTGAGATCTCCTACTATGTATGTATTTTCTTTAATGTCTGTTTTCAGGGATGATAATAATTGTCTGATATATTTTGGTGGGGAGCCATTATTTAGTCTGCCACACTTGGACCCCATCCAGCCCAATAGAATTAGAAACTCTTAGCCGTGGAGTCAGATGATTGTGATGGACTCTAAGTTGACAGTAAGCTCATACAACTCACCCTAGAAAGTATGCTAAGCTGGGCTAGGAAAGGGTAATCAAAGTCATGGTATTTTGTGTTTCCTCTGATGAATTTCTTCATAAGGACATAAAGTGGTAACAAAGACCAACATGCACCAGCCACCATGAAACCTGCCTTGCTAGGCTCATGAGGAAAGCTAGTCTGAGAAATTCAACTTGGAATTTATGAAAGAGGAAAGGGGTCAAGGTCCATATGAAAATGCCATGATTCAGGAGGTAGGAGAGGGAAGTCATGGAACAAAAATGGGAGAGGTGACATTTTGTTGGATCCCAAGATAGGACCATGTCTGTAGGGTCCCTAAGGGACAGGTTGGGTACTCACCTGTCAGAGTGGCCTAAAGAAATTGTGGAAACAGGAAGTCTTCACTGGTATCTTTTGGAACATCTAAGAAAGAGCTTGTACGGTAGAAAGGGCAGGAATGTGATGCCAAGAGTCCTAGTTCTACTAGCTGGGCAGCCTGGGCATATTGACTGACATCACAGCATCTCTCCTCATCTGTGTCATAGAGGTGATCCTGCCTTGTGGTGGAGAAAAGATGTAGGAAGGTGGGAGGATGTTAGCAGAGCATCCATCACCCATGCTCTATATAAGAAACATCAATGAAGTCTTCTTGATTGTGCTTCAATTTAAGAGTCTATCAGGGACACCTAGGCAACAAGGAAGCCATGGGCACACATTTAGAGTCCTTGACCATGGCATCTAAGATGTCACTGTCCAGAAAATAATGCAACTTGGAATGCAACTCGTCTAAGGAACCAGAGCCAATGTTTCCCAAAAGGTTTTATTGTCTTAGAATTTTAGAAAGTAGCAAGAAGTCAATGAGGAATTTTAAATTTGGTGAGCTTCTGGGCCTTCTGCTAAATGAACAGAGAGGACCATGTTCACCTCACTAACCAAACCAAGAACCTGCGTGACCACCCTATGGCTTGGAAATGACTAACAAATTTCTGAGTAACAGAAGCCAGCCTGAGCCGTCTTACGCCCAAATCAGGGTTAATCACAAGGCTTATTCTTACAGATAGAGGACCTGGAGCTCAAGACCTAAAAGGTCACTAGGATTTTGCCATCGTCTTCTGCCTTTGGGCCTCTCTCTGGGTCTCCCAGTTCTCTCCAGGATGGAGAGTTAAGTATGCTTACCTATGAGAGTGTTGGTCTCAAATAGAAACATAATAGCCCTATAGACCCAAGTCAGGGGTCCAGGACAGAATCTGACCAGCCTGTAGTGGGTGCCTGATCTGGCCATGCTGTCAGCCATGGCCAGGACAATCTGTCGCCACCAGACACCCACTGGAGTGGGCTTCATTGGTTCCCAGATAAAGGGGGTTTTGTCAGCTGGATAGACAAGCCACAGTCTGCCAGACATGGCACAGAGAAACTATAATTTGGTTATTAGGTAAATGTGTTATGAAACTTCAAGCTCTTTGCTTTTCCTTACTCTTTTGAAGTCCATGATGTGAGAAATCCTGGTACTACTGGAGGATTTCAGGTTAGCAGTGCCAAGAGAGTAAAACAACAAATTAGGACCCCCCCCTTTTAAAAAGATTTATTTATTTATACATATAAGTTGGGGTATAGGCCAGTGGCATGGGGTGGTGAGAGGATTCACCAGAGACAGAGCAGAACAGGCAGATCAACTGAAGTACACTGCTAAGGGGAGCAACGGGCGAGGCAGGAGAGGTCTTCTGTGCCATGTGGGAATCTCCCTGGCCGGGTATCGAACTCATGCTGCAGTGGCTCTGGATAACTTCATAGTGCAGCATTTAACTTGTTGCGCCACCAGGGAGGCTCCAAATTAGACCCTTTTCTCCTCTTCTTTCCTAGGAGATAAGTATAAAAGGGATAATAATGATTACTCACCTCTCATATCCCAGAATGAATCATCATTAATATCTTAGTCATATTTACAACTTGTCTTTTTTCCTTGTGAATATAGAAATTGAAGTTATATGAAACTTATGAACAGAACATTTGAGTTAAAGCTAAATTTATTTTTGATCAGCAACCCCATTTTAGTCTTGCTTCCACCATATCTAAAAATACCCACTTTTATGAGTTTGGCTTTTATCTTTTCGTTATACTTGCCTTACTTTTTTATGAGGAGATTCCGTTCTAGCTAGTTCAAATATCCCTCTTAGGAAAGTATACAATATGTTTCACATTGTTCTAAGAATGGGAATAGAACGAATAAAAAGTAATAACCCCCTGAATTCTTGCTTAAAGAATTGTAAAATTTTGTTAGGTTTCCAACTCTGACTCTGTTTGAAAGAAAACCTTTTCAAAATTCACATAATTCTCCTGAAGATTTGCAGAGACTTTTGGCTCTTCATTTCAGAGTGATGATTTGTTTTAAATGTATCTAAGTGTGGGGGCTGTGCACACATTTGTTTAATATCTGAATGAAAAAAGTTACATTGTCTTTATAGAATTCAAATAAATGATAGATTGTGAGTAGTTCCCTGAGGTCATCTTTAGCCTCTTGAAATATCTTCAAGTCTCTTGAAACCTCAAAGTATTGTTGTGTCCCACCTGAAAAATTGAGCCACAATGTTTAAAACTCTTAAGATTTGATTGTATGAACTTCATCCAGACCTGCTGTAAAGGAACACTTAGAAATGATACTAAGCCATTGTTTTAGAACAATCATGGCTGTAGATGTCATTGGCCAGATAAGTGAAATAAGTTTTGTGTGTAAATACGTGGCAAAAATGATGCATTTCTGTATGACATTACATTTTGTAGGGTCTCCTTTCATTTCCAAATTATCAGGGAAAAACTACTTTTACTTTCAAAGTGATTGAGTAATTATTTTGGAGCACTTTAGTTATATAGCTGAACATGCATATAATCAACTCGCTGTGCTGTTTAAAGTGCAGGACTAACAAGAGTCTGATTTGGATTTGTCTGATGACCTGATTTCTCTTGTTTTTCTGCCATGGACGATCCCCAGTACACCTCAGGTAACTGACTTTCATATGCTGACTGTGGGTGACCAAGTGGACATGTTTGGAAGATCAGGTAAATCATTTGTACAACTACAGAGTAATATCTTTTTTTTTTTTTAAAGATTTTATTTTTTTATGCATGCAAGCTGGCCAGAGGTGTGTGTGTGTGGGGGGGATGTGTGTGTGAGAAGGTTCACCAGAGATAGAGTCAGGAGCAGAACAGGCAGATGGACTGAAGTACACTGCTGAGGGGAGCAGTGGGCCATGAGGAGAGGTCTGCTGTGCCATGTGGGAAGCTCCCTGGCCAGGTATCAAACTCATGCTGCAGTGGCTGCCGATAGCTTCATAGTGCTGAGACTTAACCTGTTGCACCACCAGGGAACCCCTACAGAGTAATATCTTAATAAATTTATTGTTGCTTTTCAAATTAGGAAAGTAATTGTTTCTGTTTAAAAACAATTCTTTTCTAAGTAACTTTTGAGATTTTGATTTACCCCTTTTCCTTATTCTTGGATTCAGTCCATTTTCAAATTACATTAGCAGCCTTCCAAAATGTTTTCCTCATTTGCCCATTCCTCATCACTGTACTATTTCAGGCCACAGTCTTCTCTTGCCTGTACCATTCCAGTGACCCTTACCTATGCTGCTTCTAGTCCTTTCCAAGTTGGCTTCTCCATCCCCATTTGATCATATTTTAAAATTACGAACTGCATCTTCTCACTCAGTTACTTAAAGGTCTTCCAGCGCCTCGCCATTGCACTTAAATGAAAATCTAAGCTCTTCATCTTCACTACTCCAGGTTACCCACTCCTTGGACTTCATAGGACCTCCTCCCTTCACTCCTTCCCTTCTGACTACAGCCCCTTCCACAGTACTCCAAGGTGCCCAGATCTTTCAGGTCTCAGTTCAAGTATCCCTGCTTCACAAAGGGCTTTCTTGACTTTCACCTAACAATTGCACCCCATTCCCATATTACTTGATGAATAGGATGAAGTCACCCTATTTTGTTTTCCTTAACTGCATGTGAAGTTATTTTTGTGTTTTTGATGACTTTTGAACTATTTACTTCCCTTTGTGTGAATGTAAGCTCCCTAAGAATGGTAAGGAGGGTGGCCGGGACTTGTCTCTCTTTCACCAGGTCATTCCTCAAAGTTGAGAACCAATTAAAGGCACTTGTCATATATTTGTGGAGTGAATAAGCAAACATGCCAGCAGGAGATAGCGTGTCCCTGTTAAGGAGCAGGTGAGGTCCCTGCCCATCCCCACCTGTTTTTGGGATGTCTTGGATGGTAGCACAGTTGGGGCTCTTTGAGTCATCCCATACCATCCTGAGAGGTCATTATAGGATCTGTGCTGAGAATTGGGGGGTGGGAGGGGTCAGGTGACTTTGATAGTCTCTCCTGGATTCTGACTTCAAAACCTGTTCTTACTTTTTTTAAGTATTTTGAGTTCTTGGCAAAACAGAGCTTCATAAAATCTTAAGTGTTTTTATATTTCCTGCTTTGGAATATGCATTCCACATCTCCAACATCATGACCATCATTTTGTTCATATCAATACCTGGAACCAGACCAGGATATTTATCCAGAAAACTCATTAAAAATATATTATTGTTCATATTTATACATGGGCTGCCTTACTGCATTGTGGTGGTGGGGGAACTTATCATTTCAACAAAACTGTACAAAGGCCTTTCATGTTGCTTTTGTTCTCTGAAGCAAATAGAATCCTGGATTAAAACTAGGTTTTTGTGACCTTAAAGCTGTTTAGTTGGAATAATGAATATTGTTGAATTGTTTCTTAGCTGCTTTCTATCTACAAGTTAAGCTGATCTTTTGGGGTTGTTGCTTTGTGTCCTTACAAGCTTTCACCCACACATTACAAACCTTCCTGAAGTCTATAGGAGTCTGCAAACGGGTAGCTAAGATCATCCTGTCAGTGAAAAATAGCAACAATAAAATATTTGCTCCTTATTCCTGTTCCTTCTGTTACTAGTTTCTAAATTAGACTTTTACTTAGAAATAAACCACTGAGCTATAGCATCACCTATAATATCACTGTCCAACATTATTTAAAATGTCTGCTAATTTCAGCTTAATATTTGAATGTAAAAGCAAGTGATCTTTTTTGAGAGTTAAAATAATTCAGGTTATTAAAATATATATGATACAAAGGGGTATAAAGTTAATTAAATTTTCCAAGTATACTTTTAAAGTGATAATTATTTGAAATATATTAATTCCAGACTTTTATATACATAGATATACATATTAAACCATGTAGTTTATTTACACAAAATCACAGTCATACTGTATTTCCCTCTTACCATATTGACAATAATATATTGTGAACACCTATCTATACTTGAAGGACATGCAGGTCTATTGAATTGTTTATCATGGTTGCACAGTATTCTACAGAAATGTCTTATGTTATTTAACCCATTCCAATATTGATTGGCATTAAAATGATTTCATATTTTTGGTTATTAAAACATATACCCATGTTTAAATGCAATTTAAGTGTACTTGCAGGGTTTTAATAATAAATATTCTTGTTTCTTCATGGTCATTATTATCATATCTTGCAACTAATAAAATAGCTAAACAGTACCTAATTTTAATGCTTCTACATTCCATTTTTTCAATAAACAGAAGCTTCGATGGGCTATACTACACTGTTTCTTTTTTGCTAAGGGGATTGTAAACACTGTCAGGGCAGCTGGCACTCTGAGCTACCCGTTTGGTCATGAGCTCTGGGGCCCCGAGAGTCATGGAGAGGGGTAGTGTTTGTGTTACACAAAGCATGAGGATTCTTCAAGTTTTGTTTGATCATTTGTTGCAGCTGAACTGTTAAGTATTTACTCCCGTTCTGTGAATCATGCATATGTTTTTGCTCACTTATTTCTTGAAGCTGTGGGTTTTTTTTTTTTTTTTGAGCTTTAGAACTGGTACTATAGACACTGTATTTTGTTATACTTCAGGTAAATAATTGTTTCAACCTTTTGCCTGTTACTTCATTGCACAAATTTTTTTACTTTGAGAGACTTGAATGTGTTAAACTTTTCTTAAACTATATGTCATAGGTAAGGGAATTATTTCTCCAGAGTTGTGACTTTCATTTTCTTTTCCTATTATATTTTGCCGCTCTGAAAACAAATGGATATATTCCTTAGTAATTGAAATGATTCTTCAGTGCCATGGAAGTTTTTATCCATGAGCCATCACTGTAGTAATACCCTGAGGAAGTGTTTACTTCTGGTTGAAGTGAATCATTTATATCCCATGTTAGCAAGGGCTAAATGTATATAAGAAATATTACAATTTTATACTGTTGGCAGGAAACAAGTTGTTAACAACATGAATCATGCTACCCACTTCAGAAAGCCTTTTATAATTAGAAATAGCAACATCTTCACACAGATTGATTAGTTATAAATTTGTTGGGGTGGTTGCTTTCCCTTTCACACCTCAGAGCATACAGTTCAAATAGAAATGTAAATACAATTTTTTGTTGATGCCAGCTGCATGGTGGTTCTTGTTCATATCTTTAGTATGTATCTTTACTATTTATCAGCATGGTTTCCCAAATACTCAAACTGTTAGTGGATGATGTGTTTTTTTATCTTTCGGCTATCTTCTTACTATCTGTGGGTACAGAGAACATAAATCCCTCTATCAATTGTGCTAGGAAACCTAGTTTGTAACCTCTCCAATTTACATTGAACTTGACTGTCTGAATGAATAAGGGTCTAAATATAATACCCACTATAAAGGAGCGCTCAGGAATTGTTAGAGAGTCCTCCCTGGGTAATTTAGAGGTTGGTAGGACATTTAGAAACCATTATTAATAGATTCTAGTTCCTTTTGAGAGGTGAAGGATGCTTGGGGAAACTGAGTTTTCCCATTTAAATTTTATTAAAATGAGTATTTATCTTATTTCTTTGGGTCACAAATCCTTCCTCTATGAATTTCCTTTTTAATGTTTAGTAATGTGCTTTCTTGACAGTTTGATTAGTGAGTTGATGTAAACTCAATTTGAGCTAGAAGGGAATGTAAAGGACATTAGAGCATCAATTATGTTTGAGGAAATTGTGGCATGGAAAAATGAACGACTTGGTGAAGAACATAAAACCGATTAATAGCAGGTCTGGTTTTCCAGACTAGTCCAGTGTCTTCCTGTTCCTTCTTAAACTGAGGCCTTGTAATACTGTGCAATGTGCTGTATTGACAAAACAGTCTGAGAAAGTGGAAGGACCCAAGTTTCAAATAGACATCATCTAATTTAGCAATGCCCCTTAGCATTTTTAAAACTCCAGGTGGATGAAAATTGTGAGGAGGAATTGTTTATAAATTACAGTTCTCCTGGGGCCTCTGGGACTTGGATGTGGCTTCATCATGAATCCAAATACAATGGATTTGAGTCCTGGACTCGTTAGATCAGGCTTTTCATTTCATTGAAAGAAGCAGAATAAGAGCTGAAAACAAATCAATGACCAAAAGACATTTCTTTGCTTATACATTCTTGGGTTTACACATTAAGACTATGTTATGTAGAAATAATTAAATATATACAAAGGTTCATGTTATTAAAGACAAAGCTCATCTTGTTGAAAGTTTACTGCCTAAATTAACATAGTGAAGAAATGACTGTTTTGGGAGTATACAGTATTATGAGTTTTTTTTTTAAAGATTTATTTATTCATACAAGCTGGGGTACAGGCCAGACGTATGGGGCAGCAAGAGGGTTCACCAGAGACAGAGTGGGGAGCAGGACACGCAGACTGATGGAAATGCGCTGCTGAAATACGAAGCAGGAGATGTCTGCCGCGCCTTGCGGGAATCTCCCTGGCCGGGCATCTAACTCGCGTTGCTGCTGCCAACAGCTCCGCAGCGCAGTGCTTAACCACTGCGCCTCCAGGGAGGCCCAGTAATATGAGTTTTAACACACATGTAGATTTGTCTAACTACCATGACAATCAGAACACAAAACAGTTTTATTATCCTCCCCCCAAATTCCCTTTGTATCTATCCCACACCTACACCCTGGCAACCACCAGTATATTCGTCGTCACTATAATTTTGTCATTTTGAGAATGCCATGCAATACAGTTGTATAGTATGTATAGCCTTTTGATAAGAGGTTCCTTTACTCAGTGCCTTTGAGGTTTGTCCAAATTGGTGTGTGCATTAATAATTTGTTCCTACTTATTCCTGAGTAATATTCCCTTATAAGAATGTACCACAGTTGTTTACCCATTTACCTCTTGAAGGACAGACCTTTGGGTTGTTTCCATTTTTGGTGACCATGAATAGATTGCTATAAACATTTGTATACTGGTTTTTGTGACAATCTAAGTTTTCTTCTCTGTAGAGCAGACATATAGGCAAACTTTCTCTGTAAAGGGCCGGTCATAGGTATTTTGACTTTACTGTTCATACAGTGTCTGTTGAAACTATTCAGCTCTGCTGTTGAAGCAGAAAGCAGCTATAAATAATAAATAGGCCTGGCTGAATTTGGGGCACTGCTGGATTTTGCCCAAGGACTATAGTTTGTTGAAACCTGCCTAAGGGTAAATATTTAGAATCAGGATTGCTGGGCCATATGGCTAATGTGTGCTGAACTTGCTAAGAAACTGTCAAATTATTTTCCAGGGTGGTTGTAGCACTTTGTGTTCCTACCAGCACCCTGTGTAAGAGTTCTAGTTGCTCCACATTCTCATTAGCCCTTTTAATGAGCAGCATAGATATCTGTGGTGTCTAATCGTGGTTTTCATTTGTATTTTCCTAGTGGATAATGATGTGGAACACCTATCGTGTGTTTATTTGCTGTCCTTATATCCTCTTTAAAGAGACTCTATTTGAAGAGATTTTTCAAGTCTTATACCTATTTTTAAAAAGCAGAATTTTTGTTTACAGTTGAGTTTTGTCTATATGCAAGTCTTGTTGGATATGTGATTTGAAAATATCATTTTAATAAATTTTTTGATTCTCTATAGCTTCTTTTACAGAAAAATGTTTTTATTTTGATGAAGTCAGTTCATCAAAATGATTTTACTTTCATCAGTGTTTTCTTTTATGCATCATGCTCTTGGTGTCATGTCTAAGAACATGGCTAATCCCAGGTCCAAAAGATTTCCCTCATCTCCTTCTCTGAAACTTTGATAGTTTAATGTTTGCATTCAGATCTGTGACTCATATTGAATTAATTTTTTTCTTTTAATATGTGTGTGTGTGTTTGTGTTTGTGTGTGTATATAGATACATATTACATCACTGTTCATTTTTGTACAATGTATGCTTTCTCTTCTCAGGTGTAGTCCCTGTAAAATTCCCATCACCAATTCACCCTGAACCATCATCATAGTCCCTTGTGCTCTTCCCTCCCCTGTTTTGATCTCTCTGCCTCCCCCTCCCTTGCAGAATATCTCTGATTTATAGTTGCCTGCTAATTTTGTTTTTTATTCATTATTATTATTGATCCTTATTTGGTTCCCCTAATTCCTCCTGTAAGTGAAGCCACCCAATATTTTTCTTTTTCCTTCTGGCTTATTTCACTGAGCATAATCCCTTCCAGCTCCATCTATGTTGCTGTAAACGGCATGAGTTTATTTTTTTTTGATTGCTGAATAGTATTCCATTGTATTTCTATACCACATCTTCTTGATCCAGTCATGTATTTTTGGGCATTTGGGTTGTTTCCATAGCTTACCTATTGGAAATAGTGCTGCATTAAACATAGGAGTGCAGGTATCCTTTTGAATTAATGTTTTTGGGTCCTTTAGGTAGGTTCCTAGGAGTGGAATTGCTGGTAGCTCCATTTTTAGTAGTTTGAGGAACCTCCACACAGCTTTCTATAGTGGCTGGAGTGTGCATTCCCACCAGCAGTGTAAGAGTTCCTTTTTCTCCATATCCTTGCCAACATTTGTTGTTGTCTGTCTTTTGATATATGCCATTCTCGCTCGTGTAAGGTGGTACCTCATTGTAGTTTTGATTTGTATTTCCCTGGTTATAAGTGTTGTTGAACATTTTTTCACATACCTGTTGGCCATTTGCATTTCCTCTTTGGAGAAGTGTCTTTTTAGCTTTTCTGCCCATTTTTTAACTGGATTATTTTACTTTGTTTTTGTTGAATCATGTGAGCTTTTGGTAGATCTTTGTGATCAGTCTCTTATCAATTATATGGAGTGCAAATATTTTCTCCCAATCAATAGGGTGTTTCTTTGTTTTTTTGTTGAATCATGTGAGCTTTTTGTAGATCTTTATGATCAGTTCCTTATCAGTTATATGGAGTGCAAAGATTTTTTCCCAATCAGTAGGGTGTCTCTTTGTTTTGCTTAGTGTCTTTTTTGCTACATTGAATGATTTTTGAATATTGAACTAATCTCGTATTTGTGAGAAAAACCTTATGTGTTTATGTTGTAGTATTCCTTATTTATATATAACTTGCTTCTTTTGATGGTATTTTCTTGGACTTCTGCATCCATGTTCATGAGTGATATTGCTTTGTAGTTTTCTTGTTTTGTACTTTCATAGGTTTTGGTATCAGGTTAATATTGGTCTTATAAAACATGTTGAGAAATTCTTTCTTTTATTCTATTTTCTAGAAGGCTTTGTATAGAATTGGTAGAATTTGCTAGTGAAAGTGGATCTGGAGATTTATTCTTCAGAAGGATTTTAATTACAGGTTTAATTTCCTCAATACTTATAGGGTTATTCAATTTTTTCATTTTAAGTGAGTTGTCTTACTAGAAATTGATCAAAGTTATCTAAACTTACAGATTCATGTGCATAGAAATTTTGTTGTTGGATTCCCTTATTTTTTTCAGTATTTTTGGGGTCTGTTGTGATATACCCTGTTTTATTACTGATGTGGGTAATTTGTGTCATCTCTCTTTTTTCCAGCCTTGTTAGAAGTCTGTAAATTTTATTAATACTTTCAAAGAACCAGTCTTTGCTTTTACTGATTTTTAGCTTTCATTTTATGCCTCCAATTTCATTGATATTTGAACTTATATTTGTTACTTCCTTTCTTCTACTTGCCTTGGTTTATTTTGCTCTTTATAGTTTTGTAAGGTAGAAACTAAGATTATTGATTTGAGATTTTTTTTAAATGCAAGCATTTAATGTTTTAAATGTTAGCTGAATCACTGTTGTCTGCATTCCCTAAATTTTGTTGTATTTTCATTTATTCACTTAAAATATTTTTCAATTTCCCCTAAGTTGTGAATTAAGTTGTGAATTATTTATAATTGTACTGTTTAAACTCTAAACATTTAAAGGTTGTCTCATCTTTCCATTATTAAGTTTTAATTTAATCCTTTTATGGTTGGAGAGTGTAGTTTATATGATTTCAATTATTTATATTGCTAATATTTGTTTTATAACTCAGGATATGATCGGTCTTGATGAATGTTCCTGTGCACTTGAAACAAGAATTCTACTGTTGTGGGGTGGAGTATCCTATAAATATCGTTTAGTTCCAGTTGGATGCTGGTGTTATTCTACTAATTTGCTGATTTCCTTACCAGTTTTATTGACTACTGAAACTAGTATTGAAGTCTCCTACTATGATTTTGGATTTGTCTAATTTCTTCTTTCAGTTCTTCTTTCACGTGTTTTGAAATTCTGTCGTTAGGTGCATACCTATTTAGCATGTGATTTAATTGTTATTGAATTAATCTATTCACTATGCCTTTGTAGATATACTTTAATGTTCTTTAGCTTTGGTAGTTGTATTTGTTTTGAAATCTATTTTGTATGTCATTAATATATTCACTCCGGCTTTCTTTTGATTCCTATTTGTGCGATATAGCTCTTTGTCTTTTTACTTTACAATTGTCTTAATAATATTGGAAATGAGTGTTCTATAAATAGTACATAATTGGGTTACTTTTAAAATTCATAAGTGAAAAGCAATCTGTTTTTCAGTTGGCATGTTTAGACCATTCATATTTAATGTGTTTATTGGTATCTTTTCCTGTAGATATACCACTTTGTTTATTCCCTCCTTTTTGTTCCTGTATTTTTCCTTTCTTACCCTTCTTGACTTATTTGAGCCTAGTTAGTTTTCCATTTTAATTTATTCTAATTTTGACTATACCTTTATAGATATACTTTAATGGTTTCACTGTCAGATGTATGTATTATTATTTTTCTTCAGTCTGCTCCTTACCTTTTTATTATTTCACTTTTTTTTCATGACAGGAGTTTTTAAGTTTAATTTTTCAATTTTTTTTTTACAATACTGTTTTCTGTGTCCTATTTAAGAAATCTTTGGCTACCCTCAGCTTGCAAACGTATTTTATCATGGTTTCTTCTTGAAGTTTTATAGTTTTAGCTTTTACGTTTGTTTTTAAATCTGTTTTTGTGTATGGTGTAAGATAGAAGTCAGAGTCCTCTTTTAATTCCATATGGTTATTCAGTTATTCCAGCAATATTTGTGAAAATAATTTTCCTTTTGCCCTTGAAAATACTTTGGCATCTTTTTGAAAATCAATTAGCAAGATGTATGGGGACCTATTTCTGTACTTTATGTTCTGTACTTTTGTTTATCCTATCAATTTTGATTATTGCTGAGCATATGCACTTATGGGCAGTTTCCTTTTGTTTTTTCTAGTTATGTCTTCCAATTATTCCCTTTATAAATATTCTAAAGAATTTTACGAACCTTCCTCTTTCCTCTTTGTAGTATGTTGGCACATTTGCTGGTTGTGTTAATGTTGCTCAGCTTAGCAAGAGCACTATCTAGGTCTATTTGTTTTAATAAAGAAAAATTGATTTCTCCATGACACTGTTCTCATTGTAAATGAAACTTGCTTGTTTTCCTGTCTGAACTGTCATTTGAAGACATTGAGAATTTAATTCACTTTAATTTTCAGTGGTCTGAAGCACATGATAGGTGAAAGGAGATAGAGTTTGCCTGACCATAGGTCCAAGCTCTTTTGAATGACCTGAGTTGTGCCTTCTTTTTTGAGATTTGGTTAAAAGTCTTAAGTCAGAATTTACTTCACTTGGAGTTAGGAATGTCTGTTTCCCATCAGGTGAAGGTGGGGTATACACAGACTTGAAGCATTTCTTCACTTCAAATTTCACATAGAACTTCCCAGATAACAAGCTCTGGCAGTTTTCTTGGCCTCACTGAGGTCTGGAGATACTATGATGAAGGTCAAACTCATCCTACCCAGTGCCATTTTGTTTGACTTCTCTAGGCAATAATCAATTTCTTTGTATTGATTTTCTCTAAATTGATGGATATTGGTGAGGATTTTCAGTATGTTCCATCCACTGTAAGTGAGGCACCCTGTAAAAATGATTCTTTTTTGAAATTTTACCCATTTCCTTTTTCTTCATTTTTTCTCTTTGTGCTTTTTATTATTATTTTTCATGATTTTGTTAGTTATGGGAGGGGTGCTCAATGGTCCTTCTGCTTTGTTGCCTCTATACAGAGGTCTCAAAGAATGTATCTATCCCACCCTCTTCTACCTTGGGATTGTTTCTTGTTCCCCCTTTCATTTTTCATTTAAATGCTGTCTTATTGAATTGAGTTTTTGATTGCAGAACCAATACTGTAAAAAAAATGGAGATTTATTACTACATAAATAGTTCTCCTCACTTCTATTTCTATCAGTGAGGATAAACCACAACCTGGAAATACTGTTTCTCTTAAGTACAATTGAATTGTAGGTACTTGTGTGTGGAAGTGAAGTAGGAATATGATTTAATATCTGAAATAAGTAACTCACTGAGTTTAATGATATTACTAACCTGACAGTAAGGGAATAATAAGTTGAGGCAATATTAATGTCTTCTTTTCTTTAGAGTAATGGGGCATATTCAGAAAAAAAAAAACCAATTCGTTTTCAACAATAGTTTGGAAGGTATCTTACATCCTGAGCCTTGGGAAGAATTATATGCCATCTTTTCATTGCTCCTTGTTTTTGTCTCATTTTCTAGATCTTTAATTCTGATTTAGTAGATGCTTTGCTATATCTGGACAAAAAAGTTCTCCATGGACAAGATTATATGCAAGTATAATACATTTAGATGGCAGATTGTGTCAGTGACATTTTGCCAGGAGCCTTTTAGAAGTTTCTCTTACTGCAGAAACAACACTGGAGATTAGTATATACAGCATCTCCAATTTCGGAAGCAAAGGGCTACCAGAAAATGGAAAATTGGAGTTGAAAGTAGAAGCCACAAAGAAAAAGAAAACATACACAGAAAAACCATGACAATCTAAACAGTGCTAGAATGGCTGCATGATCAGATCAGATAATCAGAATCTCTATCAGTTATGATAATGGGTTATGATTAGGGCCAATAGTCCTGAGATTTTGCGATTATATTAGTTACTCCCTCTTTTCTCTTAACTCTGCTCTTTTCACTTATACCTTCATTTTATGAACTCTGAACTCTCTTCCAATCATAAGAAAAGTTAACTCCCATTTTACTGTTTTTCAACCTCCGTGTCCATTTGCTCAGTGCCAAACTGGTTGAATGCAACTCTTCCCCTTTCTTTGATGTTTTTCCAGTTGAATTGAAAGACTGGTGGGTCAGATTACCATACAGTCCCTTTCCTCCTCTGTGGTGGGCTTATCGCTCCTCCTGGGCTACTTTCTACCTTAACTCATCCCTTTGTTGGTTTCCTTGACATACCACTGTCCTCGCCCCCAATCACTTCCTCTGTCTGATTGCCTCATCCTGGTTCCCTAAATGTTAGTGATCCAAGAGAGCTGCCACTTTATGTTGTACATACATCTCTCCCCGGATGATCCTGTGTGATCTCACCTACCTCTGTGCATAGTGCATAAACTCCTTTTTCATTTCCAGTCTCCTCTCCTGAACTCAGTGAGACATTTCCGGTCACAGTTAAAGTTAATACATTCTACCTGATCATCCCACAGGTAGCTCAACAACATCACGTGTAACATGAACTCTCCTTCATTTAAGACAGCCCTCACCATATTAAAGATTTTGCTTGGCACCCATGCCCTCCTGTTATCTCAGGCTTGGGAACGGTGTGTCTTTGCTTTTTCTCTCTTCTTTCCTCACTATCCTACCTGCTCTCCCCTCTTCCTGTCTCATTATCATCAGTTCTTAATTCAGTAATTTTTTTCCTTTGTGGTTTCATCTGAATTGGTTCAGAAATCCCTTTTCCTTTCTTTTTCCTCTACCCTCAATCAGTTCCTCTAACCTCATATCAATAGAACTTCCCAAGTGGTCTTTTCCCATCACCTTCCTTCCTTTAATTCTTTATTTTCTCTGTCCAGATTTCCCATCTTGATACACAGATGTCTCTAACCTCCTCTTCCCCTTTGTTTGCTTGCCTGAACCCCTGTGTCAGGAAACTTCAGGGAAGCAAATTCTTTGACACAGTATTTCCACTTACACTAGAATTATCTTGGAAAATTACATAGATGTGTGTGCCCAAAGACTGACAAACAACAGTATTTACTGTCATGTTGTCCTTAATAGCAAAATAACCTCTGTCCATCAGTAGGACGTTCTTTAAATAAATTAAAGTGGAGCCATATAATGAATAGAATGCCCTGAGGCTGTTAATGATAATGAGGTACGTACATATTTGCTGCTGCCATAGAACCAACTCCAAGGTATATTGGTAAGTTGAAAAAAAGTAAGAAGCACGATGTATAAATAAAATTCTATTTGTGTTTTAAAAAGCAGGATGACATTATATATATGCTTGAGGATTCATAAACTATTTGTGGAAGGTTTCTTAGCACTATTTTATATGGTATGGTTTTCAGCCTCGTGTAAGTATTACCTTCTTCCTAAAGAAATCTTAGTTAATAGAGAAATAAACCCTTGGAACGTCTTATAGGCTATAAAAGCAAATTTGGATTTCTCAACCAGCTTTCTAGTCAGGTGTCTTTGGAGTTCATGCTAGTGAGTGTTTCCAGCCTCATTTTAATTCCTCCCCTTTGCATGGTCTTTGTTAGCCAGCCTGAATTCAGTGTAGAAGAGCACAGATCTCTCTCCACAGGTGTGGTGTGCTATGGGCACAGCCCCATGGGGCATGCACTGGATTTTATGCTGGATCAGGTCCTGGTGGACTTTGCTTCACTGTATGTTCTTCAGTTATTGGACCAGGGAGACTTGTGGTAAGTTTTGTGCAGTCAGGAGCCAGGAGGGGGAGTGGCTGATGTGGCCAAGGTGGTGATAGCAGAGTTGCATGAAGCAGGAGAGAGAGGGCTTGGGTTGCAGCTGTTAATCTTTTGATGTGGAGGTTTGGTGGATTTTAGCAGTCAACACAGCCATTCTGCTTGCCCCCTTCTGGATGTCAACCCAGATGCTCTCTGTGCTACCTGTGCTTACTGACTTAGGTTTGTGCCCACATGGTCTTTTCCACTTTTCCCTTTCGTAATCTGTGCCTTTCCAGTCTCTGCCTACTCTGCAAGGCAGGCTGGGATCTTTACCTTTCCTCCCTCCTGACTGTAGGTAATCACATTCTGCTCTGGAAGCTGTGAGTCCTTTATCAGTGTCTAGGTTTCCTCATTTATCTTTTTCTCTGTAAGGTTACTATTTTTTTCCCCTTGTTTTATGTCCCCTGATAAAGTATTTAAAGATTGCTGGTAAGACTAGATTCATTTGTCTCTGTCTGCCCTCTGCCACGTGAGGGAGTTTTTCAGGATGCCTGCAGTGTTGCTGTTTGGTTGGTCCCTTTAAGTATTATAATGCTTGTCTATCCAAAGAACTTCTTGTTTGGAAGATTTTGTCACTCAGAGATGCCACAAATGGTGCCTCAATTGATGGATGATGGGGGAGGCATAGGGAAAGATTCATTGCTATTCCTTTAGTAAAGCAAGTAGGAGACACTTTAGGGGGAGTTCTGGGTGTGGATGGAGAAATGCAAGTGGCTCTGGGGTACACTGACCGAAGGGCTAGAGGAGCCCTCCAAGGAGCATGGAGTACAAATCACAGGAAGAATTTCCATTTACCAGATTAACCTAGGGAGTTTAGCAAAGGACTCAGACTATAATTTTCTCAACTTGCTTGCAGGTGGAATTCCCTAAATGTTTTTACTTAAATGTTTCTAACTTAATATTTTCTATGAGAGATTTTCATGTTTTTCAACCAATCTCTTTGTGCTCCTTCCCTACCCTCAAGAACAATGAAACGTGAAACATAAGAAGCTAATGGTCACATTTGAGATTCTGCTGGCTGGATTTTTAAAAATTTGGTCTGTCTTGTCTCATTCTTTGTCTTTTTTTTTTTTAAGATTTATTTATTTATGCATATAAGCTGGGTGTAGGCCAGAGGTGTGGGTTGGTGAGAGGATTCACCAGAGACAGTGGGAAGCAGAACAGGCAGATCGACTGAAAGAAATAGACTTCTGAGGGGAGCAGCAGGTGAGACAGGAGAGGTCTGCTGTGCCATGTGGGAAGCTCCCTGACTGGATATTGAACTCATGCTGCAGTGGCTCTGGATAGCTTCATAGTGCTGTGACTTAACCTGTTGAGCCACCAGGGAGGCCCATGTCTTGTCTCATTATTTTTCTTATGTCTCTGTTATCTTCATCTCTAAATCTAGTAGCCAGAGTTAGAGATTTCAAAACATTTGCCTTGTTTGACTGTATCCCACCTTTTGTTGCAGGGGTCAGCTAACAATGCCCGTAGACTAACCACTGCCTGTTACTGTAAATAACAGTTTATAGGGACCTAGCCATACCCACCCACTTTAATATTGTCTGTGGCTGTGTTTGTGGTGTGAGGATGGAGTTGAGTAGTTGTTATAAAGACGTTGTGGCCCTCAGATCCTAAAACAGTCACTATCTAGCACTTTTCAGAAAAAACTTGCTCATCCCCACTGTTTGTTTTACATTGTCACTCCACTTCCTCTCCCACCCCACCCTCACCCCACTCCACGATCATGTTTCCTTCTTGGCTGGTTCTTCTATTTGTTTATGTCATGATATACATTCAGTTGTTCAGCAACTACCACTGGCTGGAAGAGTGAGACCTGGCCGTTTCAGCACTTCCCTCACCTGGCTCTTGTGCAGAAGAGGGCAAGTCACTGCCCTTTGTAATTTCCCAGGACGGGATTGTGGGGTTGTTGAGCGACTGTTGCTGTCGATTAGGGCCCAGGCACTAGGTTAAGTGCTTTATGTGTTTATTCTCCCGCAACTCGCATGTCAGGAATTGTTTTGTCCTTATTTTATTGAGTCCCAGGAAGCACAGAGCAGTTTAGTAACTTGTCCCAGCAGTCAAGGTCTGCCCCACTGTGGAGGGCAGTCTCTGACTCCTGTGCTCTATTGCTGCCTCCTCAAAATAAGTCCAGCCTTGGGGTATGGTTAACTTTGATTCATGCCTCTGCTTATTTGATCTTTCTAGCGTGTTTGAACTTTTACTGCCCCTGTTTAGATCTCCTACTTCTTCTACCTGGAGAGGTAGAAATTCCTTCAGAGATTCTGTTTTCTTACCCTTCCACTCACTTTTGCGCCTTAAATCTAGTCATTCATTAGGACTCCTCTTTCTCATCGTCTCTTCAACAGGGATTTTGTCTATGGTCAAAGGTTGAAAAGCCAACATTATGCAAAAAACTCCCAATCTCTATAACCTGCTTTGCTTAGTGAGCTAAATCATGGTCCTGGTCTTTCCCCAGAGCTCTTTTCTTTCTGATGTCTTGTCAGACCTCTGTCATCTGTCCGTTTGAGATCTCAAGTGCATTTTCTCCCCTAACTTCAGTTCTTCCCCTAACCTCAGGGCTTCTGTTCATGGCAACTTAGTTCTTTACTCATGAGAACTGAGAAGGTAATAGTCGTGTTCCTTCTTATCCTCTTCCCTCACCTTCCATATGCTTGTGCTTGCATCATCTTGTATGTTTGTCTTAGTGCATCCCATTCTGGCTAGTTCAACTCCATACCAGACTTCACAACACTGAATGCTTACACTGATATAATGGTCTCTTTCTCACTGTTCTTAGGGTTCCAGCAATGACAGACTGCTTCATGAGATCCTCTTCTCTTATAGACTATGCCTCAGAAATCTTTTCACCCCAGTCAGTGAGAGCACCCCAGTCCATCCCACTCTATTTATGTAGTTATGGCAGAATAATTTCCCAGAAGTGTATTTATATTGTTTATTTTCACATTCATTTACTTATGTATTTTTCTTTATTGAGGTAACATTGGTTTAAGACTGTACACGATTTAGGGGACTAGGTTGCAACTAATCAGATGTTTGTTACCACCCCACCCCCCACCATCAAAGCACCTGTAATTCTTTACCCTAGGCCATCAGGCTCCCTCCCCCTGTTGTTTTCACTTCCACTGTTCCTCCCCAGTTAGCAACCTCAATTCTGTAGCCATATTCATAGGGGTTGTTTTGACTCACTTTTGACAGTTCCTTTTTTTCCTTCTCTATATTCCACATACGTGTGAAATCATCCATCATTTGTCTTTTCTCCCTTTTAATTATTTCAAGTAGCATACTCCCCTCCAGTTCTGACCATGTTGTGGCAAAAGGCAAGAGTTCATATTTTTCTCTCTATTTTTTGTAGTTGATTAGTATTCCACTGTATGTGTGTTTGTATATGTGTGTGTGTATATATGCCACATCTTCTTACTACTCATCTCTGGTTGGGCACTTAGGTTGTTTCCTTAACTTGACTATTGCAAATAGTGCTGCAGTGAACACAGGAGTGCATATATCCCTTCGGATTAGCAATTGCAGGGTCATATCTGTTTTTAATACTTGTGGAACCTCTATACTGTTTTCCGTAAGGGCTGGACCAGACTACATTCCTACCAACAATATGCAAGGGTTCCTTTTCCTACACATCCACACTGACTTTTGTTGTTTCTGATCTTTTTGATGTGGGTCATTCTCACTGGTATGAGGTGGTATCTTTTTGTGATTTTGATATGTGTTTTCCTGATAAGTGATAATGAACATTTTTCCACCTGCTTGTTGGCCATCTAAATGTCTTCTTTGGAGAAGTGTCTGTTTAGCTCTTCTGCCCATGTTTGATTGGGCTTGTTTACTTTTTGTTGAGTCATATGGGTTCTTTGTAGAAGTTGAGTATCAGCCCTTTGGCACGTTTGATGTGCAAAAATTTCCTCCCACTTTTTTTTTTTTTGCTGTACAGAGCTTTTAAACTTAATGCAGTCCCATTATTTTATTTTTCCTTTTGTTTTCTGTGCCGTTGGAGTCAAGTCCCCAAAGACATTCCTGAAGCCAATGTTGTGGAGTGTTTTGCCTGTTTGCTTCTACATATTTCATGATTTCTGGTCTAACATTAAAGGCTTTAATTCATTTTGAGTTAATTTAGGTGGCATTTATTTGTTCAGAAGTTCCATGATTCCTTATTGCAAACAAATTAAAAACTGTCCAGAGAAGCATACAAAGTCTGCCTTTATGTGACCCCAGTTTTTCTTATTAGCATTGCTATTGTATATTCCCCACATTCTAGGCAATTGGGCAATTCAGTGGTCCCAGTAAGTGGTTCCTTCTTCTCAGAGGGCCTTTCCCATCTGCAAAGCCCATTCCAAGTCCTGTTTCCTCTATTGTTTCTCTGATTTCCATGTTAAAGTGTATTTGCTTCCTTTCAAGCCTCCTTATTCCTTTTTTTGAATCTTAGGGAACTTGGCCCTTTACAAGTGCTGTGGTGGCCCTTGAATTTATTGTCTATTCACTGCACTGCACATTACAGAAGCAAGAATTCTCCTCTGCTTAACTCATGTAGACAATGGCTAGAAAATGCTTAATAAATATTTGTTGAATTACTCTGAATGGATGTTTAAGAGAAAAGTCATATGGTCAACCATAAACTATAACAGGCATCTCATCCCAATGTTCCTAATGTATGACTTATTAATGGTGTTGTGTTTTTTAACACATGCTTTTGTTAATATTTATTTTAAAGTATCATTTTCTTTAACCAAAGCCCTACAGTTTGTGATGGTACACACACATACACACACACACACGCACACACGCACACACGCACACACGAAGTAACCCCATGGTAGTCTTGGTCACTAACTCAGCTGTGGTGCTTAGCTACCTCTTGTCCTTTCTGGGCTTCATTTTTCTCATCTGTAAAATGAGTGTGGGAAAATATCCTTTTCAGGTAGAGCAAGCGTACAAAGGGATAATGTTTGCCTTGTAGGGGATATTTGGAGATATCTAGAGATATTTTGGTAGTTATTACATAGGAAAGCACCTAAACTCCTTCATTGTGCAGGCTAGCTTTCAGGACAAAGAATTATTTAGTCTCAGACACCAGTAGTGTTGTGGTTAAGAAATCCTAATGTGAGACATACTGTGATTCAAATCTTACTTTAATTAATTGACTTATATATGCTTGTCATTTTATTTATAATTTAGTGTGCAGGAGATTAATTTTTTTCCCAAGAGGTGTTCTTAGATGCAAGATTGTTTTCATTTGCTTAGTGTGGGAATGGGAATAATTCAAATGGGAATAATTATCATTATTATGGAGGTTTGGAATGTATGTAATTGAAAATCATTTCCTCTTTCATTGCTTTGGGTCAGTAATTCTTTAGGTCTCTATCTTATTGGCACATTTGAAAGAACTTACAAGGAGGAAGTTCAAAAGAAATAGAAACCACACATACATGGGTTTAATATCAACTTTTAATAACTGGAGGAATTAAAAGTGAAACCTTCTTTTCCTCTTAATCTCCAAAGAATCACATTTACAAGTGTTGTCTTGGAAAGTTCCTGAACCCTGATGAGGGTGGAGGCTGGGGAGTTTGAAAATGGGAATATTTGCCATTTCTATAGACCAGCAAATCTACCACTTTACAGTTTGGCGAACTGGCTTGTTAAAAGCCCCAGAACCAACCAAAGAAACTAAGCCAGTGTGGAGCTAACATCACTGGTTCACTGTATAGAGTAGGTCCTGCAGCAGGCACATTATTCCCTCAGGGGCTAGCAACCCAGTTTCTATGCCACTTACCAGTTGTAGACAGCAATGGATGTGTTTGGAGGAAGTTGGAGAAACAAGGCTGTTTATTTCTTCGCTTCCTCACTCTCTCTCCAAAGGTGAGCTTTGGAGTGCTATCAGATGTAAGAGAGAAAGGGTAATTTAGTGTATGGAGAACCACAGTTCTGGTATGAACTCAGAACTGCATTCTAAGAACTTAGTATGAAATTGGCACAATTGCAATATTGGCAAAAATATAAAAATAACAAATATATTTGAGGAGTGAAAGCATTTACTAATTAGAAATATTAGATTATTTGGCATTCACACCAATCTATTTTGCCAAGCCATTAACTGATAACAAGAGGGAACTCAGATTCTCTGATTCTGATAGAATTCCTACAGTATGTCCCTCTTTGTTGATCTGTCAGTTAGAATGACATGTAGCTGCAAGGAACAGGAGACCTGACTAGAGTGACTTAGCCAAATGGGAGGTTATCTTCCACATGTGAATCCAGAGAAAGCAGTCCATAATGCTGTCAGGGATCTAGACCCTCTTGCTTTTGCTTCTTTATCCTTAATAGTATGAGAGTTTCATTTTCATGATCATAGCGTAGTTATTTCATCTTCATGCAGTGTGTCGTGTGCCCAACAGAAATTTGAGGGGGACATGTCATGGCCTGCTCAGCTCACATTTTACTGTTCGGTTCATATGGCCATTTCTAGTTGCAAGGTCTTCTGGGAATCAGATAGCTGTAAGTGGCATATTGCTGCCACTGTAGTGGTTTTGGCTAGGGGTAAGGAAGAGTGGATCTTGGGGCAGCAATAGGAGTGTCTGTCACTAGCTGCTTTCACCCATCATAAAACAGACTTGGACACTTCTTTCCTTTGTTGAGATTGTAAGATCATTCCTTTGTTGGTCTAGGAGACATAGATAAGGAAAAATAAAATTTACCCATGTGTCTCTGTTACCATGTGTCTCTGTCACTCACTGGCTAGGTAGAAAGTAATTGTCCTGCATTGTAATTCCTTTTTGTTGTCAGAGAGATTAAAACTGTCTGTTGTTATGTGTGGCATCCTTGTGCTTTTGACTTCCCTGCCAGGACTAAAGTTTTCACTTCCTGCTTTGGAGCACAGAAAAATCCACAAGACCCTTTATTGCAGCTTCATTGAGAGAAGTTAAAGAATAGGGTGCTTTTTAATTTGGAGAGAGGGATACCAGCCTTTTTTCTGCTTTCATATTGGTTAAATGTATGGTGAGATGTTCTGTGACAGAGAAATGCCAGGGATTTCCAGGTTGCTTCCATTTCTGGAATTTTCTACTCATGGGTGGGTGCAGTTCTCAGGAAACTGGTGAGTGATGATGGCCACACAGGTGCTGGTTGAAGTGCTGTTTGTGAGGTGTGTGCAGAAGTGCCCACCACCTTTACACACTTTGTTTGCTCTGAGTACTGGAGGTTTATAAGCAATGTTGCAAGAAGTTAGCAAGCTGTGTTCATTTTTGACCCTTCTCAGCTCCCTATGAAAACCAGAACCTCATACCCACCTTGATTTATCTCTAGCACATCCTGGGCATAGATATACTAAACCTTTTTGGTGTCTTGCTTTTTCCTTTTTATCAGGAGGACTTGCTCTATACCTTAAAGAGGCTCTGGGCTGCCTCTAAGTCATTTTAGGCTTTTATTTGTACTTGGCTGCTGATTTTCTTTTTAAAACCAATTTTTCTTTTTCTCAAGTGTTTGACACATAGCTGAGTGAGACTGTCAAAATGTTTTACTTCTATCATTAACATAGTCTGTCTCAGCTCAGTATTGTGTGTGTTTGTGGTAGTATCTTGTTTAATCTGGGGAGCCACAGATTAACAGCCAGAACTCCCCCTCTTCCTCTTACACATCTCCCATACAGAACACAGATTTAAAAAATTAGTTTCAGAAAGCGTTCTAGACATTTCACAGAACTGAAGAAGACAGGCTGCTTGATTCACAGACTGGAGGTTGTATGCTTTGTGACAGAGGGTTGCCATAGTGACTGTGTGACAGCTCACTAAACCTGGGTGGTGGCAGGGGAGGGGGGATGGTGTCTGGCTGTCAGACCCCTGTGCAGTCCCTACAAATGTCTTATTTCTTACCTCACTCTTGGGGTCAGCATTTGACTCTCCAGGAGCACAACGGAGGTGCCTGTGTGGGAGAAGGCTTTGTTTCCTTTGCTCTTGTCTGGGTTAGTACTTATGCTTTTCTTTTACATACCAATATTGCTGTTTTCCTTTCTTCCTCCCTCTGATCCTCTCCGCAGTGGATAAAGGAATAAAGGATTCAGATCTATTAAGACATCAATGAGTTGAAAATGTTGAAGAAAGGAGATTATTTAGGTGTTTTTTTGTGTGTGCTTTTTTTTTTTTTTTTGGTAGTGAGTTACAATGACATAGAGTGGGTATGTGGCAGGGACATTTGAAGTAATGCTGCTTTCCACTTCTTAGGTACCCAGTAAGTGCTAGAATCTTTTCAAGGGTTGTCTCATTTGATCCTAATAATAATTCCCAAAGGTGTGTAATTATTATTCTGTTTTTACAAATAAGAAAAATGAGTATGAGGGAAGAAGGGTAACTTACCTACCATTACATGGCTGTTAAGTGACAGAAGTTAAACCCAGAGTTATTAAGTACTGGAAACAGTCCTGACACATAGTAGGCCCACAATAGGTATGTTGCTCTTGATAAGGTCCTCAGTGGCCTGTGAATACTGATATTGACTGATATTCAGCATAGCCTTTAATTAGAAGAGAAGATGTAGGTGTTTAGATGTAGCTGTGCCCGTGTTTCTGTGTCCATCCAGAATGCCTGGTCAACACTGTCAGTTTGTCCATCAAACAAATGTCTTTACAAATAGCAAAGGTCAACTTTGAGCTAGCCCTCTTGGAATCACACATTCTGAATTGATGTTCTCTTTATTAATGAAATTACGCCCCTATTTAAAACCCATGCACATAATTCTAATTAATATACTAGTTGGATTTTATTGGAGCACTAAATAGAATGATATTAAAGTTTATTTAGAAAAGTATGCAAAAAATAACCAACAGTTTGGACAGAGATGGTTGGGAGAGACTAGTATTAGAACTATAATGAAGTTTAAATTGAAGCCATTACAGTGGTGCAGGACCTGATCAGTGAGAGCTAGCAGAAAGAGCAGAAATAGCGCCCCACCATGTATCTGTAAAGAACAGGTATATGATAAAGCAGGTCTCGTAAAAATATTAAATCTAAAATTACCTGTAAATGCAATATTACCTGTAAAAATATTATAATATTAATATATCCTTGTACATCAAAAACACCATAAACATGAAAGTTCAAAGTAAAAGTAACATCTTTTTTTTCTGTAATTTCATTCCCAAGAAGAAACTATTATTAATACATGGTTTTGAGGCCTAGTACAAATAGACATTGTAAATATTCATACATTTTGGGAGAGAAGCAAAATTTAAATTGTTGAGTCAAAGAACCTAAAAAATACCACATT
The DNA here is from genome assembly GCA_004024925.1 of Scalopus aquaticus. Taxonomy (NCBI): domain Eukaryota; kingdom Metazoa; phylum Chordata; class Mammalia; order Eulipotyphla; family Talpidae; genus Scalopus; species Scalopus aquaticus. The sequence continues at coordinate 25,740 of PVIJ01016057.1, forward strand.
TGACAGTTTTTTTATAATGTCCCCAATAAGGTTGCTCTGACACCCCCAAGAAAATCACTGTTGACATTTCTTTATATCCTCTCCAGTATTGTGTATGACAAACCTTTTGCGATCTTTTCTGATCTGAGTGTGACAGAATGTTAATTTAATTTGCAAATAATTGGAATTATATTGTACATTTTTAAATATGTATACCATCCCCTTCTATTTCTTTGTTGAGTTGAAGTGGCATTTCAAATTTTAAGAAAATGGGTTTAATAAATGGTATTGGGATAGTTGGTTGAAAATTTTTTTTTAAAGTTTATATTTCCATACACACTGAAATACATTTCAGATACTTTTTCTGTAAAGGATCAGGTAGTAAATAACGTAGGCTTTGTGAGCCACGTATTTTTCTTTTTTCCTCCAAAAAAACTCATTGTCCATAAAAAATAATAATAGTAATAATAGTTTGCTGACCACTTATTTAAATAATATAATGTGAAAAAAAGTCATCTGTTTCTTGGTTATCTTTTTTTGGCATAAGAATGTCTTTGTATTGAGTAAAATTAAAATACTTAGTTTTCTACCTGCAGTTCAGTGTTCTGTTATACTTTAGGCTTAAAAGTAATAAGGTCAACATGGGGAGATTTAAAACAATTTTTGTGAAAATTTATTTAATCTCAAACACCCATAAATGCAATGCAAAATGAAAGTGAAGTACAGATATTTATAAAATACCTCTGTAAGAGATGAAATTAAAAAGTTTAAAAACTTAAGTAAATTTTTCAAATGCCTAGGGAAAAATACCCCGTTGTTTTAAAGAAGTAGTCATAGGATATGACCAGTTTCAATGGAAAAAAATGCATGTTATAACAGTACTAAATATAATATGTGGAAGACAGTGCCAGTGGAAAGAAAAGCAAATTTAAACATTAAGTTAGCATTTTGGCTGATTGGGAGCAATTATAAAAATAATATTCCATATTGACAAGAATAATGTGAATAATATGAATAATGTGAAATGTTGTGCATATAAAGTCTTTCCAGAGGAGCCTTAATTATGTGCTCAGACCCTTAGTCCCAAAAATTACTGCAGGAATGCTTAAGCAATTTACGTAGTAGAGTGTTAGCTTGAGCTGCTGTAACAAAATACCATAGACTGGGTGATTTATCAATAAGCAGAAATTTCTTTCTCATAGTTATGATGTCTAACCTCCATAACAGGTTGCCAGCAAGGAGGAGTTCTGGTGAGGACCTTCTTCCTGGTTTCAGACAAGTGTCTTCTGGTTGTGTGCACCCGTGGCCCAAGGGATGATGCAATCTCTCATGTCTCCCTAATCCCATTCATAAGGGTTCTACTCTCATGACAAATTACCTCCCAAAGGCACCACCTCCATATACTATCACGCTGAGGGTTAGGATTTCAACAAAAGAGTATTGGGAGTCACAAGCTTTCAGTCCATATGTGTCTATTTCAGCATTATTGATAATAGTAAAATATTTAGAAACAACCTCACAGAAATGATAGGCAATATTTTTAGTCATTCAGGACCTTTTTGGGATTTGAGTTAGAGTTAGCATCAGTGAAGCCACTTGCCATGTAAAGGAAAAAGTCAGAATCACTCTCTAGGCACCTGTGCTTTCAACCTTTGTGTGACTAATCACTAGTCCCCTTTTGATTCCATTAAGAAATGACTCTATGTAGTGCTTGGCAGAGAAAAGATTGGTGACTGATTATGGATGACAGGATTAGGTGTGATTTCTCTTTTTTGGCTATCCTCTTTGATTTAGTTCACTTTGGGTAATGAGTGTGTTGATTTCTTTAAATATAACATTGAATTAAAAAAAGAGGAACTTGTATGTACACTTGATGCTCCTTTCTATGTAACTCCACTACCTGATCATAGTTTTCAGCAAGGAGCATATCTTTGGTGTTAGCAGAACACAGGTATTTATTTCAAGACCCTTTTTATGTGCTGACCCCAAATCATGGAACCCGTGGATGCCAGGACAGTCCTGTTTCTGAGCATTCATGGAAATGATACCTAGCTCAGGGTTGCTTGCTGTCTTTATTTAGTGACTTCCTTACTTTAATGTCTTGATATTGATTAAGAAACTCTGGCCATGGAGTGCAATGCTTCTGTGTGTTTGCTGACAAGAACAAGTCATCATATTACTGTCAGTTGTCTTTATTTTGGTCTTGGGTGATTTTTTTCCTTTTTTTTTTTGGTTGTGAAAGTGAAGTGTGAAATAATGGAGAGACAGTAAGTACAATCAGAGGCCAGAACTCTTATTATAGCTCTGTTGCTAACTGTGCCTTGTGAAACTTGCTTTACCTTTCTCAGCCTATGTATTTATTTTTTAATAAAATAGGGGAATTTGGATCTTGTCTTCAAATGTGACAAAGTGGCAAAGTGCAAATACAAATCCTAAGATGAATTTCAGCATTTTTACTGTCTATATAGACTTAGTTGAGTAGCTAACATTAGAATTTGTCTGAGGTCTGCATTATTATGTAGGGAAACACACAAAGCCAGTGATGATAATAAGGTGAAGTTTCTGTCCCTTTCTGTTTTGTTTTCCATTTTCACCACCATCTGAAATCTTCAGAAGAGAGAGCTAGAAAACAGCATGGGAGGGAAGAATTAGTGTAGGCCACTGCAAATCCTTGTGAAATTGAGGGTGCTTGGGGTGGGGGTAAAGAACATTTCTGTTCATTTGTTTTGGCACAACCTTTCTGCTTCAGTCTTCTTTCTATTCTTTGTGTTGAGAAGTGGATATTTTGTTTAATATTAAATTGTTCCAAGGGCCTGCTCTGTGCTTCCATGCAGCCAGTGCCCTATTCAGCAAGCAGGCTAATAGTTTCTCAGGACTTGGGAAAATGATTTGATTTAAAATGATGAAAACCAACACATACCATAATTTAAATCAACTTATGTGTGCTGCATTTGTAGTTTTCTTGTATGTTCTGTTGAAAATTCATCTTTAAATCAGTGGAATAAGTAGAAGCCAGTAATACTCACTCCCATACAGAATAACTTGACCACACTTCCTTGTACATTTTGTGCCCTGAAACCAAATGCTTTAGTAACACTCAGTTTCACCACTGCTGGTGATGTAAAGACATAGCCTTTGCAATAATTTAGCAAAAAAGATCTTCTTGGCATGTTTCATTACAGCAATTAGTATCCTCCCTGTAAGGAAGTGAAGCCATTGATCCCCTGCTGTGGAAGTGGCAGGCAATGTAGGGGTGGAAAACAAACGTAATTGCTGTACCTTTCGAACCCTGATTTTTATTGAGGAATAATTTATATATAAAATTTACTAGTTATAGAACTTTAAGCTATGCAGCCACTGAGATGATCCTGTTATAAAACATTTCATCACCCCATAAATTTCCCTGATGCCCACTTGCATTCAGTCCCTGCTCCCACTTGCAAGTAACCATATATCTGCCCTCTGTTTCTGGAAATTTGCCTTTTCTGGAAGTTGCATATACATGGAATGTATTATGTAGTCTTTTGTGTTTTGTGGCTTTCACTTAGTGTGTTTTTGAATTTCGATCTTACAGCAAGTATCAGTTGTTCTTTTCTTGAATTAAGATATAAAAATTGACATTCACATATTGCAATATGATTGTCATCTTATGTAACACCTCTGTTGTATCACATAATCATTACTTCTTTTTTGTGGTGAGAACAATTAGGATCTAGTCTTAGCAACTTCAGTGTACAATGTAGTATTTTTGCCTATAAACACTATGCTATTCATTAAATCTCCAGGACTGACTTGTATCTACTAATTGCTAGTTTGTACACTTACACGAACCACCAACCACCCCGCCTCCCAAACCCTCAGCCTCTGTTTGCTCTGTTTTTACAGTTTCAACATTTTCAGATTCTAGATATTGGTGATCTCATACAGTATTTATCTTTACCTCATTTATCTCACTTAGCATAATGCCCTCGGAGTCCTTTTGTGACAATGCAGGATTTTCTTTCTCGTGGTTGAAAAATACTCCGTTCTATGTATGTACCACATCTTCTTTAGCCATTAATCAATCTGTTGATGGATAGTTAGGTTGTTTCCATATCTTGGCTACTGTGAATAATGTTGCAATAGATACGGGAATTCAGTTTTATTTTTGATATCAAATAGGATACTCAAGGATGAGATTGTTGGATCATATGATAGTTCTATTTTTAATTTTTAAAGCAACCTCGATAATTGTTTTCTTGGGTGACTGTACCATTGTACATCGCTACCAACCATGGGCAAATGTTCCCTTTTCTCCGTGTCCTAATACCTGTTCTTTCTTTTTTCCCTTTTTGTGTTAAGCACTTTAACAGGCGTGGGGTGATATCTCATTGTTTCTCCTTGTGCTTATCCAGTTATCCGAACACTATTTATTGAAGAGGCCATTTTCTCCCAATTGAGTGGTCTGACTCCCTTGTCAAATATTAGTTGACTGTATTTGTGGGAGTAATTCGTTCCTTTGATAGTTGTTGAGTAGTACTCCATTATACAGATGTACTTCATTTGGTTTATCCATTCAGTTAATGGACATTTAGCGTGTTTCCATTTTGGGGCTTTTATGTGTAATGTTGCTATGAATATTTTCATACAAGTCTTAGTGTAGATACATGATTTCCTTTTCCTTGAGTTTACATGTAGGAGTGGAATTGCTGTATTATATAGTAATTATATGTTTATCTCTTAAAAATCTCTTAAACTGTCATACTAGTTTCCGAAGTGGTTATATCATTTTGCACTCCCACCAGCTGTGTATGAGAATTTAAGTTTTTCTAATTCTCTGACATTTGTTATTGTCTTTTGTTTATAGTCATTCTAATCCTGTGTTTTAGTATTTCCTTATTTTAACTTCTATCTTCCTGAGGACTGAATTTGTTAAGCATCTTTTCATGTGTTTATTAGTCATTTGTATATATTTCTTTTTTCTTTTTTTAAAGATTTATTTTTTATTTATACATACAAGCTGGGGTACAGGCCAGAGGCGTGGGGCGGCGAGAGGGTTCACCAGAGACGGAGCAGGTAGCAGAACAGGCAGATCAGAAATACACTGCTGAGGGGAGCAGCGGGCAAGGCAGGAGAGGTCTGCCGCGCCATGTGGGATTCTCCCTGGCTGGGCATCGAACTCCCGTCGCCGCTGCCGACAGCTCCACAGCGCAGCACGTAACCACTGCACCACCGGGGAGGCCCATTTGTATATATTTCTTTGGAAAAATGTCTAGTAAAATAATTTACTTGCTTTTTAAATTGAAATGTGTGACTTATTATTGTATGCCATGAGTTAATATATGTGTATTCTGAACACAAGTCACTTACCAAAAATATGACTTGTCAATACTAAACTGAATTGATTACTGTAGATTTATAGTGTTGAATTAGTGTAAGCCTTTCAGGTTATTCCTTCTTTTCAATAATTGTTTTGACCTTTCCATATAATTTTTATTGCTATGTAAGTTTGATGGTCAACTCATCAGTTCCTTAAAGAAAAAAACTGCTTGATTTTGATAGTGTTTCTATGGAATCTATAGATCAATTTTTTTGAGAAATGCCTTCTTGACATGACCAGATATCGACATGGAAAATCTCCTTTTATTTATAGGTTTGCTTTTGGTCATATTGGTGGTAGTTTCTAGTGTAGAAGTCTTACATCTCTTTTGCTAAATTTTTCCCTAAGGATTTTATTCTTTTTAAGCTACTGTGAATGGGATTATTATTGTCATTTTCAAATAGTTCATTGCTAGTATTATAGTTTATAGAAATACAGTGAATATCCACTCTATGCCCAGAACTCTGCTTGGTGCTAGGAAGATATCATAGGAGACACAGGTCAAATAGTGGTAAAACTCTTTAAGGACCCCAACCTTCCTCTCTGGTGGTTTTCAGGCTGCTAGATTTCAAGGCTGCTGTGAAGCTAGAGAGAAGAGGGTGAGAGTAGGCTGAATTAAAATACCTGATTCTATGTACTACTCTACTTACTAAGGTCTAATATTTTCATAAATAAATGCTCTTTGGATTTTTATGAGTCTGACTAATTCCTACAGTTCTGGAAAGTTTATTTTGACTATTTTTGACTGCATTTTTGTTCATTTTAAATGTAGATCCTTATCCCACCATGCTGAAATTTCTGTACAGTTTTTAAATCCAGCCCAGCATTTACCTGCTGGACTCTCTCAGGTTTCTGCTGTGCATGTGTGCAGGTATCCAGACAGTCATGGATGTGTGAAATGCCTATTAAGTCTCTCTGTGGTTAAATCATTTCCAGAGTCTTCCTTTCCAATTTATGAGTAGTTCTTGAGGATGTTTGCTTATCTCAACCAGGATAACCACAGTTTAGGAAAGGTGGTCTTTGCAGTTATCCATAGGGCATGTATTGTCACCCTATGGCCCAAACAAGTCAGCCTCTTTTGACAGCAATCCTATTAGTTTTAACAATCAATTCCCCTTGTGTTACTATTCTTTTCATTGACCTGGGCTGTGGATAGTGGTAACTCCAGGAGAGAGAGTCACATATTCCCATTGTACTTACTCAGAGTCTAGTAGTGTTTTGTAAACCTGTAACTCTCAATTTGTTGTGTGTCTTTGGTTGATTTCCAGAAATCCAAAGTGATTTTTTTGGGGGACAGTTTTATGCATATACAGAATTGTTTTATAGGGAAACGATTTACTGAACTTGTTCCTCTTTTATGAAGTTATGCTTGTGATTTGAAATGTCTGGATTATGTGGGGCATTAAAAAAAACATTGTAGAGTATATGTGAGGTTAATAGAGAAATACAAGGTTTACAATGAATATGGTCTGGCATTCCTATCATTATCATTTAGTCATTTAGGTGAGTTTACCACTCCAGGTGTTTGCATGGTGCTTATTCTATCAGAGTAAACATCTCTTCCAGAGAAGCAGAGACAAATCTTTGTGTGTATGTGTGTTTTTTAAATACTTGTGATAATCTGTGAAGACTTGTCACTGATAGATGTGATATGAGAGACTCAAATATTATTAAATTTAGGCTTGCTTGATTTGTTATAGATATTAACACTTGGAATATTTAATTCTGCTCTACTTTGAGCTTCACTACAATTTATAGAAGAAAATACAACCTAATAATGCCTATTAGATGATGTAATTAATACTATTTATCCAGTCATTTGTAGTTGATCACTGAAGATAGTTTAGGATAAAAGCAAGGCTACTGTGAGTTTTGAAACTCTGAAGTATTAAGGTACAAATTAATAACCAGACACAAACCATTCTTTTAATAATTTTTTAAATTTTTGTTATTCATATCTTTTACATTATTGTGTGGTCCCCATAAGTTACCCACCACCTGTTCACCCATGGAACCATCACCATAGTCCCCCGTGCTCCCCTCTTCTCCCCTCTTGAGGCCTTCCCCTCCCCTCCTTCCCTGTTGAATGTCTCTTTTTATTTGGCTCCCCTATATTCCTGTTGTAAGTGAAACCATTCGATAATTTTCTCTTTCTTTCTGGCTTATTTCACTGATCATGATCCCTTCTAGATCCATCCATGTTGCTGCGAATTGCATGTGTTTGTCTTTTTTGAATGCTGGATAGTATTCCATTGTGTATATGTACCACATGTTTTTGATTGAGTCATCTATTTTTGGATATCTGGGTTGTTTCCATATCTTAGCTATTGTGAACAGTGCTGCAATAAACATGCGGGTGCATGTATCCTTTCGGATTAGTGTTTTTGTGTCCTTTGGGTAGATACCCAGTAGTGGTATTGCCGGGTCATATGGGAGTTCCATTTCTAGCAGTTTGAGGAAATGCCATACAGCTTTCCATAGTGGTTGGATCAATTTGCATTCCCACCAGCAGTGTAGGAGAGTTCCTTTTTCTCCACATCCTCGCCAACATTTGTTGTTACCTGTTTTTTTAATGTGCGCCACTCTCACTGGTGTGAGGTGGTATCTCATTGTGGTTTTCATTTGCATTTCCCTGATTATAAGTGATGTTGAACATTTTTTCATATACCTGTTGGCCATTTTCATTTCTTCTTTGGAGAAGTGTCTTTTTAGCTTTTCTGCCCATTTTTTGACTGGGTTGTTGACTTTGTTTTTGTTGAGGTGTGTGAGCTCTTTGTGTTATTAGTTCTTTATCGGTTGTATTGTGTGCAAAGATCTTCTCCCAATTAGTAGGGTGTCTGTTTGTTTTGATTATTGTCTCTTTTGCTGTACAGAAGCTTTTTAGTTTGATGTAGTCCCAGCTGTTTATCTTTTCTTTCACTTCCTTCGCTATGGGGGAAGTGCTTTTAAAGATTTTGCTGAGATGTATGTCATGTAGAGTTTTGCCTATATTTT